>KZ063687.1:0-35139 GCA_002091835.1 Anopheles maculatus
GTTTCAAAGTATCGGTTATGTAGGGCTCGGGACTTTATAAAATTCACTTTTGTGACAGTTCTAATTAAACACAGTTAAATTAAAACTGGTTCTAGATTCAAAAAAATCACACACAAAACTTGTTGATGTATCAGGCAAAGAAAAGATTGAACAATTTGATTGGGATGCAGTTCCTAGAGTTTTTGTATCATTCGAGCTACAAATCTTTTTGATTTTCCTGTAATAGTTTTTGTACCATCTGTTGTAATAGAAACAAGGTTCTCTAAAAGAAGATCGTATTTTATCATGGTCTCCCAAACCGAACGATAAATGTTGTCACCAGTGGTAGTATAATGCAGAGATATCAATTCCAAAAGCTCTTCAGTTATCTCCATATTCTCACGGCATGCTCTAAAAATCACTCCTACCTGAGCAGTACCTCGTACATCGGTACTTTTTTTTTAAACATTTATTTAAAAACGTGCGTACAAATAGAAACAACAATGTACAAAATAACATTTAAACATTTAAAACAAAGAATAACGAAGGATTTCTATGTCAATCGCAGTACCATTGTTTCCAATTATGTGGATGACAAACAAACAAAGAGTTTTACTGCGTTTTTCTGCACATATGCCACTTTGTACAGGAAAACGCAGTAAATCAAACGAAAAACGAGACGATGTCGAACACCCTGAAATCACGAAGCTAATGCACTGCTGCAGAAGCTGCCAAGCATCAGCAACTCTACAGCAACCTGCGAACTTGTGTTCCAGGGTGTCGATTGCGGGACAAAACAAACATGACGAGGATGGGACGCGGTTCATGTGGTGCAACAGCGCTCCATGGCAAATTTTGCCACTAGCCAGGAGGTATAGCGTGCTGCGCTGAAGTGATGTCATGCTGGAGCGGTGAATGTTGCGCCATATTCTTCGCCAGTTTACTGACGGAGTTTCCAAGACTATCTTGGGTTCAGGTAATCTCTCCGTCAGTGTCTGGCGAATCAGGCGCGTGGTGAGTATCGCTACATTTGCAACATAACCCAGTTGCTGGATGACGTTGCGCAGGCAAAAAAAGATGATGATAAGTCCCACCTCTTCCCAACATAGGTTAGAGGGACGGATTTATCTTTACGACATTTTTTACTCTGATAATTCGAGTTTAAAAATAGAAAGTAAAAAAGTAACGAGTAAGTGGTGGCATTGACGACCATTCTGAAGAGTTCACCGATTCACGCTTCTAAGATGACCAACATGATTCCACCGAAGAAAACGGGTCTTACTTCATAACAATGGTATTCCATGGTATTCTTTGCATAACAAACTAAGAATCACTGATTGAAACTGGTTCGCTATATTAAAGAACACCGCTAATAGAAGTGATCGATAAAAAGATGAAATATGTGCGATAATCTGCCTTACCTAAAACAGACTCTTCTAACAAAACACAACTAACAGTTGACAGATTAATAGAAAGTCATAAATATAAGCAGAAGTTGAAGTAGACAATCTACGTCAACAGTTTAAAACTGGAACTGAAAGGGCAAACAATGTTGACATCTCTAGGAAGATGTCGATAGGCCCAAAAAATTACCGATCGATAGTTTATCGAGTAAAAATTACAACGTCTATCAGGATGCAAAATATTTAAACGCCGGATAAGACTCGTAATTTTGGCCCGATTACGTTTGATCTGTCGGATAAGTCGTTAGCATTGCTTCACAAAGCTTCAGGGAGTTCACAAAACTAAACCAACTCTTATTTGGGTTGTTGAGTACTATTTGAATAAAGAACTTAACTTACACAGAAACTTCTTAGGAAAGCAAACCACTTGATTAAGGGAGAGTTCAATATTATTACATAACACTGCTGCCGCCATAAGTTTAAACTTACTTATCAGCGCTTTAACCGCTTCGAGGTCTTGACTCGAAATCGCTCACGGCCTAGCGCCGTCGCGTACGTCGACCACACCCCAATATTAACCTCATAATACGATTTTGCAACCGTTGAAGCCTCACAATTTGTCCTTTATTGCCAAGAAATAGAATGGACGAGCAGAAATCAAAGTGTGGTGATATGAGTGATTTATAGAGGTGAACTTTCCCAAAAAAATCGAGATCGCTCGCCAGTCTACTTATCACTCCGCACTTCTTAGCCACTTTAGTGATGACCCAGTCAATGTGAGCATGGAACCTCAACTTGTCATCTAAAATAACCCCCAAGTATTTCACCTGGTGGGTTCTCTCGATTCGTTCCGTATTGATAACGATAGATGAAGTGTTGTTGAATCCACCAGCAGACATTACCATGTAATTGGTCTTTTTGATGTTCAGTGCCAGCTTTTTGTACTTTAACCAGCCATCCAGAGCGTTTAAATCGAGATTCATCAGAGACTCAGCTTGTTTGATGTCTTTATGTGCGATAAACATAACAGTATCGTCCGCAAAAAGATTGATCTCACAAGACTTCAAAACCTGTTTCATGTCATTGATGTACATTATAAACAGATTTGGTCCAAGAACACTTCCTTGCGGAACTCCGTTTTAGATCCAAAAACACAGCAACTATCGTCTCCCTTCGTTCCATTAATACGTTCCACCTCGCTAGTACAAGATTCAGAGCAGTTTCACAAGAGTGTCCCTGCCGATACCCTGACTGTTCGCGAATTAGTAGCTCGTGTCTGTTCAGGAATTGCACCAACTGCTCCTTGACTACAATTTCAAAAATTTGATTAATTTGATTAATTCCAAGAATTGATTAATCACTCTTAGAAGATCTTCTCCCATCACATGGAAGCAGTCCTGAATTGTTTTTGAATAAACATTCCCTAGGCCTGCCGTTTTTGTCAGCTTAAAACAAATCGTTTTTAATTTCTCAAGTACAATTTTTTTAAAGCTTAATCGGTGCTTCGGAGTTTCATTGCTTAACAAATAATCGGGTACACTAACAGGCACAATGTTTTGATTTATATTTAAAACACTGTTCACAAAAAAACGAGTTAAACTTGTTACAAATGATGGAATTATCAGATTCAACCAAGTCATCAAATCTAACAACAGAAACGCGTGATTCAGCTGGTTTTATCATGCTTTTAAGTACTTTCCACAGCTCTTTACTGTTACCTTTATGCTTGGATATCTCATTACAAAAATAATCTCTACGTGTTGTTTTGAGACTCCTGCTGCATATATTCCTAAGCTTTGTGTATTCAGACCAATCGTAAGCCAAGTTTGATCTAATAATTTTTTTGTATGCTTTGTTTTATGTCCGTGTGATATTTAGAAACGGGCCGAGAGTTAAAACTACACGAACACAAATTATAAAATACTATGGGGCACTGCCCTTATCCCGTTTATTCGCATGTACTCCGATGTGTTCGCCGTGCCGTCCCGATGTCAAGTCCCCGAGCCGAGGACACGATCCATGCGACCAAGATCGTTTCCACTCACTTCTCATCAACTGCAGTAAGAGCGACTTACTGCAGAGAGAGTGCGTGAGTGGTTGGTCGCATACTCACTTCCAACACTTTGTCTTTCTCCTGTTTAGTACATGCAAGATCCAAAGTGTCCTCCTACTAGTCTCTCTTGTCACGATTGTTTTTTCTACAACCAAGGTGTTCATTGCATTTTCCAATGTGTCCCATAACAAATCAGTAGTTTCGTCCAACTTGCATGTTTCATGCTGCAGTCCCTGAGAGTTTGTTTCGAGTACCGATTCCAACATTATATTTTTCGTTGAATTGTTTCACAACGTTCATCGTTCATATTTAAAACAAATGTTTCATGATCTGTTATTTTCAATAACGGATCAGCAGCGACTTTGATACAGTCCGTGCAACTATAAACATGATCAATCAATGTTCTGCTCTGTCTAGCAATACGTGTGGCCTCATTTACTTTCTGTTTCATATTTACCGAATCCATGAAGCGTTTCAACTTAACAGATTTTTCAATATTCAACCAGTCAATATTGAAGTCACCGACGATTATGTTAGTTTTCCTGAAATCCAAAAACCTGTCAAACCAATCTTCCAAAATATCAACAAGCCTCGAGTCACTTGCACTAGGAGAGTGATATAAAATGCCGTAATTTCCTACTGTCATACCCCGAAAAACTGCTGCACCAAGAAACCAATTACCTCCCAATGATTCATTGAAAATCATTTTCAGGATAATGTCGCTTCTAGCATAAACAGCAACTCCTCTTGTGTGACGTGAATATGACAAACATGACACTACCTTATAACCTTTCACAAAGTATTGCTGAAATGCTTCTTCCTCAGTCACGTGTGTTTCAGAGATCAAGATCAACAAAGGTTGAACTTATTCTACTGTGTTATGAAACATAGCATAGTTAGACGAAAGGCAGGCATCATTGAAATACAAAATCTCTCTGCACCATCCTAATTCGATCCCACCCTGCTATTGAGCTAGTTGCATTCTCCTCTCAACCTGTATTTTAAACAGCGAACAATTATAACTATTGGTCGCGTGTTGTATGTCTAATTTAGGGTTCCTAGTAGCATTAGCTAACACACAATTCACATATTTTAGAGCAGACGATGTGCAATCCGATGTTTTATGTTCACCACTGCATTTCTTATGGTTAATCTGACCACATCGACAGCAACCTAGCACATGAACAGTCCTGGAAATTTTACATCGATCAAATCCAACATTGATTTTGTCAAGATTTGATAGACATTTTTCTGTCTCATCATCGATTTCCAAAACCGCATTATATTTTTGATACTTGAAGATTTTACTTTCGAAAAAACCAAAGACTTTAAACTGTTTCCAGGGAATGCCCTAATTTAGGGATTTCAAAAGATCTACTAATGTTGAGTCTGAGTATTTCTCACTCCTTCCAATTATTTTAACTCGTGCTAGTGGTAAAGATATCGAATCTTCTAAAATGTTTTCTTCTTCTTCTTCTTCTTCTTCTTTGGCACTACAACCTCTGAAGGTCTTGGCCTGCTAGCAATTGCTAGCTTTCTGTGACTTAGTTATACCCGTAGCTGGATAGTCAGTCCTGCGTACGGGGAGGCGTTCCGCCGGGATTCGAACCCCGGTCCTGCCGTGTGAAGACCGTCGCCGCTATCGTATACACCACCGGGCCTCCCCAAAATGTTTTCTACATCTTTCCTAATGTCATCGAGATTTACCTGAGCAGGACACTGAATATACACCTGACGTCCCTGTAATTAGAGGCAATGTTCGGAGGGTTTCCAGCACATGCGATGTGCTGGGCTCCGACTCGTCTCGGACTCCGACACCCCTGTTCCGCAACATATCGATTCGTAAGCAGCGGTTGTGATGGCTGGGATGTGGACTTTGAACCCACCGCGGTTGCGGGGCAATGCCAGCTGCTGCAGAGGCACCCGGATGTCCCCGGAGCCATCCCAGAGGAACGAGCCTATGGTGCAGCCTTCGCTATGTCGATTGCGCGAGCGCCACAGACCGACGCAACGAACCATAGTTTGGGCAGCAGAAAGGTGTTCAACAGAACAACCTTCTGCACCAAATTCAGGTCCCTCACACGATGAAGCCACACCAACTGGTGGAAATAGTGGATCAGTAGGTCCCAGTTAAGGCTCATGGCTTCTCGGATATTGTTGGAAAACAAAATTCCCAGAAGCCGAAGCCTCTCTTCCGTCCGAAGCCATGAGACCTGGATGCTCGTGGTTGGTGTAGTGTGTCCAACGTCGATCGCGTTGGTTTTGTCGACGTTAAGGCGGGCTCCAGAGATGCTTCCAAACGCCTCGAAAGCTTCTCGCACCCACTCGATTTTAAGGGACGAGGTAATCACCACGGAGATGTCGTCAGCATTGGCATTGACCAGGTCATCCCGGTCGCAACATATGCCTTCTAATCTCGTGATGAGGGGCTGAAGGTAAAGGATAAAAAGGTGCATGGAAAGTGGATCCCCCTGACGAACGGATCGCCGGATGGGAAAAGAAGGTGATAGGGATCCGTTGATTAGGATACGGGATGAGGACTGATCACCAAACCGCCTCAAAAGATCCACAAGCCCAGGATTGAAACCCAAAGAGAGCATGTTGTTGAATAAAAAGCTTCTATCGACGCGATCGAAGGCGTTTGCAATACTTTCGTCTACCGCCAATCAGAAACATTGACAATTTTGAGCATTTGATATCTGTTGTTGGCTAAAGTTTTCCTGGACATCGAAATTCCACGAAATTATTTATTTTTTTTCTGGTATTAGACACTCCACCGATTTTAGTATACATTCTTTATTAATGTATTCATCACTTAATGGTTTGAATTTTTTTTAAGTATTAGTAGTATTATTATTTTAAGTATTACTTGAATTTATTCATATTTACAACTATTTCAAGAAATACATTTGTACTTATTTATAGGTTTCCATCTTTCACAAAGAGTTTACACAATGGTTTTGACTTAAAGTCATTAGCATTTGAGCGAGTTGTTACTAAACAATTTTCTTGATTGGAATACAACCATATAGTGGGAGGATATCCTCCATAGTAGGAAAGTTTCATATGCTAACTTATTTTACATAAAATCTTAAACTAAAACTTTACACTAATATTACGAATGAATCAGTTCATTTAGTTCATTACTATCTAACTTAAAGAATAATTTAATTATGTGGGAGACTATTTACAGGGTAGAAAGCTATTTAAGGAAAGTTGAGAGAGGAAAAGGAATATGGAGGTGAAAAGGAAGAGAGAGAATAAATTACATAAACAAATTCTTTATTTACTTTACCGGGCTGCTTGTTGAACTCTGGACGCAGCCAAATATTTGTTTGTTCTGTCCAAATGATCTTCTTTGTTCTCTATGTTTTGTTTTAGTCCAGTTCCACAATTCGGAAGGACGACACCCTATCCCGCCATAGAACAACTCATTCATCCAACCATCAAGCAATAGTAACATAGATAGAACCGGACCTGAAAAACGAGCACCCTACATCCACACAACAACAACTACAATAGACCTGGATATCACCTTACCCACCACTAATCTACAACCGAGCATGCCCGGTATATGGCGAAATTACAAGGAGGAAATACCTTGTATCATTTATGAATTGTATTTAATTATCACTCGCGGTGGTAAAAATACGGCACCCTGCCGTCATCATCGAACTTAAATAAATAAATTCTGTATTATTGGTGAACAGGATGACAGACACGATATGCGTAGACGTTCTAAGTCATGCCTGATTCTGTCTTTAATTAAAGGTATTTCCAAGACGGAGTGAAGTTCAATAGTAGGGAATCTATTTGGGAGATTATGTACCATCTTTAGAAATTTGTTTTGTACTCTTTGTATTGATTATAAATTATTTGGGGAGCAAAAACCCCATACATTTGAGCCATAGCCATAATTGTTGGAAGTATTACCTGTTTGAAGAGTACCATCTTACTGGATAAAGAGAGGGGGGATCTACGCTTTATAAGTGGTTATAAACTCATCAGTAGACCTAAAGTTTTTGTTTTAATTGCATGAATATGTTCTTTGAAGAATAATTTTCTTTCAAAGATTATACCCAGGTACTTTACAGCTGGGCTCCAGGGTGCAGTATTTCCTTGCATGTTCAGTTGTCTCACTTTACGACAAATAGTGGACATGTGTATTCTGTACTTAAAGGGGAAAACAGTTGCTTGAGTCTTAGAGCTTTTAACTATAATTTTCCAGTCCCTAAGGTAATTTGTGTATTTGTCTAATCCCTTTTGCAAGCCATGATACAGTCGAGAAAGAATTCTTTGTGAGAAAAATAAGGCACTATCATCAGCATAGAGTGATAGATGAGTGTTTCTATCCAGCGATGGAATATCGGATGTATAACAATTGTATAGGAGAGGGCCTAAAACACTTCCTTGTGGTACTCCAGCACAATTGCTGTAGGGATCTGAGTTACGACACACACAAGGTATACGGCCGATGATCTATTGCTTAGGTAACTTTGTATAATCCTAACTATATACAGTGGAAACCCTTGTATCCTAAGTTTGTGTAGTAGACTATTGTGCCATACATTGTCAAATGCTTTCTGTATGTCTAAAAGCGCCATAGCAGTAGATTTTTCAGTCTCTTTTGATTTATTTATAATGTTTACTACCCTTTGTAACTGGTGGGCGGTGGAGTGGCCTTTTTTAAATCCAAACTGCACTTCAGCTAGGATAGTATTTTCAGTACAATAATCTACCATCCTGACATGTATTACTCTCTCAAAGATCTTACTTAGAGCACAAAGGAGAGAGATTGGCCTGTAGCTAGTGCTGAGACAAGGATCTTTTCCAGGTTTCCTTATTGGTACCACTTTGGCAAATTTCCAATGCTGTGGAAAATACCCCCTTTTATAATGTTTACTACCCTTTGTAACTGGTGGGCGGTGGAGTGGCCTTTTTTAAATCCAAACTGCACTTCAGCTAGGATAGTATTTTCAGTTCAATAATTTACCATCCTGACATGTATTACTCTCTCAAAGATCTTACTTAGAGCACAAAGGAGAGAGATTGGCCTGTAGCTAGTGCTGAGACAAGGATCTTTTCCAGGTTTCCTTATTGGTACCACTTTGGCAAATTTCCAATGCTGTGGAAAATACCCTAACTCAAGACATTTGTTGAAGATATTGGATATAAGGGTGATCGTTCTATTACCAACGTGTTTGAGTGTAATATTAAACATGTTGTCGTAGCCTGGAGCCTTTAAACCAGCACTGTATTTAATGAGAGTATGAACTTCTTGTATTGTGACTCTGTCTACATCTAACAAAGATGGAGGTGAATCAGATATTACCTGAACGCTGTTGAAGACAGCTTCTTCAAATGGGCTAACAACAGTTTCACTCAACCTATGGGATTGAGCAAAGTGTGACGCAAGCATACGTACTTTTCTTCTGGAGTGAAATACGTAGTGTTATTCTCTCTAAAAGGAGGGATAGGTTTCGGTTTGGTTTTTAAAATTTTAGTAATGCGCCAGAAGGGCCGGGAGTTTTTAGGAAGCTTTCTAATCTTTTCAGAGAACTGTTCATTTTTAATATTATTAAGTCTGTTTTCTATAAATTTGGCCATTTGCCTAAATGCGGAATAAAAGGCCCTATCACCGGATCTTTGGAATTGTCTTCGTAATGAATTCTTTTGCTTGATAAGGTTTTTAGTGCATTCATCTAATTTCACTACGTTAGTGTGTATCTCAACCATAGGGACGCATCTACTTACTGTTTCTTTGATGCAGTTTTCTACGCAGGAGAGGGCTGCGTCAATATCGTCAGTTGTCTCAAGTGGCGGGTTGGGACTGATGTTTTCTTCGGTTAAACGCTGAAAATTGGTCCAATCTGCCTCGCGATAGTTGAGTCGTTGCCACACGGTTTGCAACCCTTGAACACCAATGTTCAATGTCACAGGTAGATGGTCGGATGAGAGTGCCATGATGGTATTTGGTATATCTATTCTATCAGGCATGTTGGATAGAAACAGGTCCAGCGTTGACTCACTCCTTCCAGAAATCCTGCTATAATGTATCGACCGTCGCCACTTGTCAGTGATCTTAGATCATGCTTCAGTTGACTGATAGAGCCATCTTCTGTCCTAGCTTGTCGTGGACAATACGCCGCAAAAAAATTGTAGTTTCCACTGGCGCTGTAGACCTCTATACCCACCGCTTCGATGATTTTAGTGTCGGCAAGCGGTAAGATACGGAATTTGATGTTTCGTTTTATTGCGATGCCAACACCTCCTTGCGCAGAGTTTGGCCGGTCGAGACGGATGAACTTGTGCTCTGGTAAGTTGAAACTGAGTTTGGGCTGTAGATGTGTTTCTGTAACAGCGATGATGTCTACTTTTTCTTCAAGTAGGAAACTAATAAACTGTAGCCTTTTCTTGAAGATGGAGCGGGTATTCCAGGTTGCAACTTTAGTAGCCATCTGGGAGCTCATCGATTATCATGTGAACTAGCAAAGCAATATGCTGTTCTTTGGGATACTGTTTTGATATCTGCTGCAATTTACTCCATAAGCGAATTATGATACTAAAGAGCATCATATCGTTTGTCTTATCATCATTTACCAAGTCTTCAGCCAGGGTTGATCGCAGTCGATCGAGTTTTTCCTGTGCTGGCTGACGAGGAGTTTTTGGAGGGGCCGCAAGGATGGGGCTGTGTCCATTGTTTCGGAACTGCTGTTCTGTTGGGACCGAAGGGATTTCTGGAGCTTTGGTTGTGGTTGCTGCTGTTGCTTCTGCTTCAGTAATGGAAGGCCCTGCTCTTTAGAACAACTTGCTGTTGTCATCGGCTGATAAGGGGGTTGGTGCTGAATTTGCTGCCCCGTCAGAACAATCGCAGGTTGAGGCACTGATTGTTGTTTGATGGTACTCGGGCAACCAGGACAGGAGCATTGATGAACAACGGGTACCTGTATCTGTGTGGGTTGACTGACCCACTGGAGAGGTTTAGCCCAGGCAGAAACCTCGGGGAGAGGGGCAGGAACGAAGGTAGGTTTGACTGCAGGGGACGGTTTCTTCGCTTCACTTCGCTGTATAACGGCAATACGCACTGGACAGTTTTTGTTGTACGAGCTATGGCTTCCCCCACACATAGCACAGATTCTTTGCACTGCTTCTTGCACGTCAGATTGACGAGTTGTGTGTTTACCACTACACTTGACACAACGGGGAGACATGGCGCAATTATTATTGTGCGTCTAGAATTATTATAGCACCGTGTCCCAGAGATAAGCAATTTTAACACTTGATGACCTTGCTGCGTCTAGGTTGATATCTGCTTCAATTTATTTTTGTGCAGTTTAGATGTGTGATGTATTGAAGCATCTCCATGTTTGTGTGTCCTCTAGGGAACGAAATCACAAATACTTTCGAAGGATTGGACCGTGATCCCTCGATTAAGCTCACGAACGAGCGATGGGAGCAGCTTTTGCTCTTTCAGTAGGTCCGAGACGAGGTCAATGGTACCAAATCTCAAACCTTTTAATACGACTTGGAACACTTTATCCGCCGCAAAATCATGAGAGTAGTACTCCCGTTTTAGCTCGTTGAGTAGAGTTTTCACGGCAGCGTAGTCTCGTCTAGTACTGCATAGTATTCTGCAGAAGTTCCCTGCAGCAATACTAAAGGTGGCAACGAAATCCCTCTTTTCAGTGGCGCTGTAAAGCATGTTATTGCTCACTGAGGTTATGTACCATGATCGGTGGTACTTTATCATTTCGGTGGAGAGCACTATCTGTAGTGCATTTCTCGTTTGCGATCGTTTCAGATTCTTCTACAGGTGAAACCTGAATTTCACTCTTCTTCTTTTCGGCCAAAGTGGCAGCAATATTGCGTGATGCTACACGCGTACGACCTTTTACCATGGTCGTGGTATTAGTCTCCTTCTCACTCTCTCTCGATGCTCTTTCTAGCTTTCTTCTTTTCAGATCGGTCAGATTGCGAACGAACTGTTCGCCAAGCTACCATTGCCAGAAGATGTATTAGTGCCCCAACACGAATGCGTGATTCGGTTGGGCACTCGTAGTACTGTATCACTCACGTCAGGATATTGACCTTCGCCTTTATAGGAACACGTGTATATCTCTCTATATTTGAATGGTTTGGAATGTTTTGTTAACAAATAAGAAATGTTGTAGCTTGCTTCTGTTACTGACTGATTGCTTTTTACAACATTTTTTATTCCTAGCTGCAGGCTAAGCAAGGTTGCTTAGGATTTGTTCCTGGATTTGTTGTATAACATCGTTTTAAATTATATTCTTTCGCTGAGCTTATCACTGATTTCCAAATCAGACAAGTTATTTTTCCATTCAAGTCACTGCAGAAATATGTTATATAAATCTCCTATTCTTCATGAAGTTTTCTTGCTTCATCCGCAATTTTAGCCTTTCGCTTTGGTAAAGCCATTTTTTGGAAAATACCAAAAACACATTTTACCTAAAACACCAAAAACACACATTTACATAACAAAATTTACAGTAAATAGGTACGGTCCGGTGGTAGATGCGACAGCGGCGCCGGTCTTCACACGGCAGGACCGGGGTTCAAGTCTCATCTGGGCCGTTCCTCCATAGTGAGGACTGACTATCCAACTATGCGGTAACAATAAGTCTAGTAAGCCAGAAAATGGCAGGCATGACCTAAGAGGTCGTTAGGCCAAGAAAGAAGAAGAAAGAAAAGGGTGCTGTAGGGCTAATATATAATTTTTTTACCACATTCATAACTGCGCTGTTTCCTTTTTGCCGTAAAAATAATATTTAACTATAGTGGCAGATAAATATTCTGTCTTTAGATTTAATTTAAAAAAAGGAATACTTTGCAAGTAAAGTTGATTGTTGTTCTTTCTAACTGCAAAGGTCTTGCATTTATATGGATTTACAAAACGAAATATGTTTAAAATTGGCATGTACGGTGAATGGCTTGTATGGCTTATGTGAATATACCGTAATCAAATGAATTGAACAGTTAAATGAACAAATAAAAAATGTTTTAAAAACAAATATTCGGTTTTTCTTACAATTTTCTGTGTACATATATAAATGCTGGGAGGATACATTCGTTTTTGCCCAAGCTATCAGAGCACAGGTTAACTAAATTGTATTCTATGCTGTTGAACGATGACAAAGACAGTGCTGAAGGCTGTTCTGATTCAATACACTAGTGATTGCAAATTGCGTCTAGAAGCTTAAGGTGAGGAATGATTTTGCTCGCAGCGTTCTTGAATTTTCGTTTTTACCATCCCTTGTAGCTAACACCTTCCACGTTATATTGTATGTAGTTGTAAAGAAATCTGCATGAAGTAAGCCAATGCTAGTCGGCGTTTTCAACATGTGAAAAAGGAATATATTTGTATGCTAATTTTGCTCGTGAACAACCCCGAAATTGTTAGACATTGTAATAAGCATTTTTCTTATGTCTCTATTATTCGTTTTCACACGATATCTTTTACAGGTTTCATGAGACGTTCCGCGTTGCGATATGGCTTTTTTAACATTTACAAGGCACTTTCCTCTTTGTGCACGCTATCAAGTTAAATTTATATATTTATCAGATTTTGATGAATAACAATGCTGCGTGCTAACAGAGAAATTATTCCATACGCTTGTATATCCTACCGTATTTGAAGACAGTATTAACGTAGTATAGTGAACATTACTTTTGCAAATAATGTTATGAAGATTTATTACCATTGTACTATATTTGAAAGCTACATAAAGGATAATTCAATGCAGTGCTGTATTATGTACAAGAACTCGCTCAAAAAATGTACAGTAAAAGATGAAAGTTGCACATTGATTCTGAAGTCGTGAACCAGACGTGACAGAGAACCGAAAAGTACATTCAAAGCCCAAGTAAAAAATCTTAAAGTGCTTTGATACCACCAGGAATACGATTGCACGAGAGACCTACATTATATTCATCAAATCCATAGACGAATGGGTGAATTCGGTTTTTTTATGTTGTTCTCCATGTAGCTTCCATTATCCATACGAAATAGGCGCTTAAAGTTGGGGTGGCCCTACGTTGAGGGTACTTACGTACGATTGACAATCCAGTTATGGGAAAATTAAATCAAGAAAGCCAGATATACATGGTATATGGTAAAAGAAGAAGCAGAGGAAGACTAGTCGTCCAATTCAATAGTAGAATACAGTTCGATGTACACATAAAGAGTTTTGGCCACGTATGTGTAGAAGGACAATGGAGGAACCGCTAAGAGCAATACGATTAGACGAGCCTAGGTCCGGATTTGAGAATGCTCATTTTAGACCAGCTATGTCATGAAAATGACACCGGAATTCCCTTGCTCGTAATGGCTTTTTAGACCATCCACATGAACAGAACAATGCCTGAACAAATTTTGTATGAGTGATAGCGGTGATATACCCAATTGACAGACAACGACATCCAACCGTAAGCCGTATCAAGGACTTCTGCAGCTGCTCAAGACTGCATAGCGGTTGAAGTGTCTGATAATGAAGGTAAAAAATATGATAAGGATCATCGTTATAAATGCATCTCAATTTGGGCCTACCACGCTTTCTGTTTCCATGTAGATGACCTAAAAGCATTAGCATTACCGGTGTTCTAACATTCTAAATGTTAACTTCATTTATAAAAACAAATTATCAGTATCGTTTCATATGAAATCACTGCTTGAGATGAAATAATTATATCCATGGTCCAAGGCATTAACACTATAAATTTGTTCAATTGCATAATTGCATTCATCAACAACAATAACAATGTTCTTGGCTTTAGATGTTTATTTTAGAAATTATTGGAATGCTCTACAAACTTCTTATTTTGGATTTGGAAAAGTCGACTCTTTACGTAATAATTCGCACAAGCGATTACGTGGTAAAGCTAGGCACAAAACCTACTATTGCTATTGAATGATTTTGTATTACAGTGGATTCTGGGAACAGTATATGAAGCTAATACGATAATTCATATAACGGGCTTCATTATGAGTACCAAGAATCACAATTACTAGCTCAATAATGCTTGAACGGGACAAGTAACGTTCATGTGTTAAGAGATGTGGCTTCAGCGGTTTATTCTAACTTTCGTACTGTACGACGGTTGGCTAATTACTGATTCCAGCTCTTTCGGGACAAAGCATATAGCGCACAATTGCCGATCATCATATTTACCGTAGATTCCTCCCAGTCTGCAATCAAATTCGAGGTAACTCTTGGCACTGGCTATCTCCCGCACTCGTTTGCTTTGTGTCCGTTTTGACCACACCGGTAGCACTTCGTTCGCGACGTGTTTCGACACGTTTTTGCCTCATGATCTGGCAAGCCGCAATTGTAGCACTTTAGAACGACATCCTTTGTGTTGCAATTGTTGGACAAATGTCCCCATTTTCGACACTTGTAGCATTTTCTAGTTATGTCTTTTACTGCTACAGTACTTTTCCCGAAACGCTCACTTGGCAACTGCGATTTCATCGCCTTCATTCATTTCTTAAGCTGAATTTTTTCTCGGCCAGACTTGACGCGCCCATCAAACACACTTTATTCCTGGGATCATCCTCGATACCCTGAACAATATACTCACAACTCGATTCTTCATCGACTTGCCCTTTCTTTGCCAGTGCCTGCATCGCGTACATACACTCGAGATGTGATTCGTCTATCCGCTTCTTCCTCTTCCGCATTGCTTCGTGCACATCTACACTTTTTGTTTCATTACGAAACTCCGCTGCAAGCGCGTCTTTTAACTGTTTCCATGAGTTCAGACTGTTTGCGCTACTAATGAACAATTTAACTGGACCCGTAAGCAGCCGCTTAGCATAGACCAACTTGTGCAATTCCGTCCATCCGGACAGTAAGTCCTACGTAGGCAGTCGGGACGGGACTCGAAATCCGGTCCTGCTGTGTGAAGACCGCCTCGGCCACCGGACCGCCCCTAGAGTATTTCATATCCAAACCATAAAACAAAATCAACACCTAGAAAAGTTCTTGTCTTAATTTTATGCCTTTTTTGTAATGAATTAACTGTATTCAGTGTACTCTTTTAGGTCGTTTTTAGAAATTTATTACAAGCTTTAGAAGTCCAAAATGTGTTTTGTTCTTAATGATGATTACGCCCCCACAAGAACTCGAAAGTAAGTATCATTACAAAGTTTAATAGTAATAAAAGTTTTAATCCTTTAGGTCCTTTAGGAACTTTAATCCTAAAGTTAGGAATACTTTAGAACAATTTAATAACAATTATTATTTTTCAATGCATTCTACTAGTACTTGTTCAATTTCACAAACACGGCTTTAGTTTGTACTTGAAGTTGTAAATTTTTTTTTAAATATATTCTTACATACTTATTTATCAGGCGCTACAACCGCTTCGTGGTCTTGGCTTGTTGCCTCAGGGGCGTATGTGAGTACTGGGACTATAAAGTCTCAGCTTCGTCCGTCGCGAATTGTATTTTGTGTGGAGAAGTTTCCTCAGGCTGTAATATAACCGGTTCGCAGCCAGCACCGGACCTACAGCTTTGAATTAGAAATAAGCAAAGACGAATGCTACTATCTTCTACGACGGTTAGGCTGACAGTGATTTTATTTCTATGCTTTTTAGGTTTGGTTGGAGGATAGTAATGGAAAGTATATAAGAAGGAGATATTATGTAAAGGATCGTACGGATCGGATATCTTTATGATCTTCATCCGGTACAGTCGGTCGGCTTTCCGGATGGGTCAGGATAAAGCTGGTGCAATGTATCTTCGGACTGTCTGCGTTTGTTCAGGTTGATGTTTTTTTAGGATCGCGTCGAATTTTGCAATCGTCCGAACGGATGATATTGTAGGATCGCGTACACGATCACCTGTCTGTACATCACATCAACATAAATCAATGTTTGTTAGTTGTTACCATCATTTCGCTTTTTGCCTCGTTGATCTCCAACCCGAGGTTAAATGCCGCATGCTCGATCGTTTTTAAGCTTCTGCTACATAGGAGAGCCTCAAACCAATGATGTCTATGTTATCAGCATATGCCAAGATCTGGAGTGACTTGTAGAAGATGGTCCTCGAGGTATTCACCTCCGAGTCTCGGATGGCCTTCTCTAGCGCCAGACAAGCGAGCCCGTCTCCCTGGCTTAAGTTCTTGGTGGTAACAAAGGGCCCTGAGAGTTTTCCATTCACTTTCACCTGGCATGTGATGTTGGTCAGTGTCATTCTTACAAATCTGATAAGCTTGGCCGGGATTTCAAATGAGTTCATTGCGTCGTATAGTTTTACCCTGGTTATGCTATCATATGCGACTTTAAAATCAATGAAGAGATGATAGGAGTGTAGCTGCAGCTCCGCCATCTTCTCGAAGATGTGCCGCATGGTGAATAACTGGTCAGTAGTTGATTTTCCGTTTCGGAATCGTCTCTGATAGTTTCCAACTATCTCTTCTACGAATGGGACAAGTCCATCTAATAGTATTAGGGAGAGAATCTTGTAGGCGGTATTCAATACCAATACCGACCATTTTAATTATATTCACAGTCACAAAAAACTAAAACATACTAAGCGAAAATTGCCTTGTCCAAATATTTTGCAAAAAAACTTTCGGAAGACTTTTCACCACAAATCAACCCACAAATTATTTCTTCATTAAAACAGATTAATACTAAATCAAGTAAATGGATTCCTGATGCTTAATGTACAGGATCACTATCAAAGTTTCGATGGTTTTAATATATCGTTTCTTCGAAAACACATAATAAAACTACATTTGAATTGTTAGAATTGCTGAATTGTTTCCACAAAACGTATGCATTTTGGCTAGTTTTTTTACCGTATTCTGAACCAACCCATTATTGTATTTTGTTTCACCGACAAAAGTGGTTAAATTACGCGATGAAAACTAGGTAAAAAAAATTAATTATTGTAAAACATAAAATTTATAAATAATACATACATTTTACATTTTTTTTAAATAAATAAGTAGATTTGCATGATTTTAAAAGGCCTCAGAAATAACATATTTTTTCCAAGCATCAGAGGGCTTATCAAAATTCCAACAAAAGTAATAATGCTACTATGGAGACGCCTAGTACCTGGTGTGTAAAGTTTAACAAACCGTTGATCAGGAATATTTTCTATATAAAAGCAACAAATAAAAAGGGAATAGTTTTACTATAGTACTTTTATATCATTACCACAAATACCACAAATATTTAAAAATTAAAAGTGTATTGCTTTGTTTTTAGTGCAAAGAAAAGTATATCGGAAATTTACCATATTTTCACTACATTGCTTCATTGCTAGAAAAAAGAACGATCAAAATCATAAACCAATCGTCAAAGCTGCAGGGCTGAGAAACAAAGACGTTTTAATACACGACTTAAACATATATTTACTCTAATAACGGTTGTTAACAATTAATTATATTTTTGATCGCATTTTGAAGTATTGATTAAGCTGGAAAAAACAACTTGAAATGGAGGGATTTTATGTGTAACGATAAAGAAAATGTTCTTGTGTGTGAAAAGTTACAGTAACATGATACAAAAATGTATATCTTATAAGTTTTTAATTACTTCCCCTTATTAACTAACTCATCACTTACTACAACATCATAAACATCTTTTACTTATTACTTACTACAAGATCATTTTTATCTATTTCTCGTATTTTGTTATTCTGAAAACCTGATGTTCGTCTAGCTGTGTAAAGTACTGTACCGCATTATTTTTTTTTATTCATTTGGTACTACACCCCCTTCAGAGATATTGGCCTTTCATTTCTGGCCTTCTTGCAGAAATATATCCTGAATACTCACACACGTCACACGTATCGTTATACACACACGTCATTGTGTAATATATAAGAGACACCATTGTTCCACTATAAATTTAAAAATAAGTCCTGAAATAACTCTAGAATCAACACCCTCTTTTACTTTTCTGGCTTTAAAACCCCGAGAGTGTTAATAGAATTACAATTACTGGTTTTCCTTGCCTTGGTTTACCCGTAGCTGGATAACTTTTAATCGTGGAGTATGATCCGAGTCGTATTCCAGCTATACAATTCAGTATTCTGAATTATTATTTTATTATATGCAGTTTGTGCACCTACTATTATTTCAGTTCGCAGATGTGTAAGTCATTAAATGCGCTTTCTGTACTTTCAGAATACGACAATGCGCGTTAACTTCTCAGTGCCATCATTCTGTTGGTGTCTCTCTGGCGATAAAAATATAGATCCTGCTCCATAAAACTGTTTGTGCCTAGTGTGCTGCAGATTCTGCACTGAACCACTGTTTATGTTTGAAACGTTTTATTATGTGTTGATGCCGTGTTCAAATATGTGGAAGACAATCAAAAGTGTTGTGTGTTTACAGTCAGAGCAGAAACTGTGTGAATTGTGCACAGAAACCTAGCAAGGCTACTGAATTTATTGTTTTCAAAGAGCATACGCATTTCTTCAAGAGACAGGATTAGTTTCTTACGTGAATCATATAGATAGTAGCGTCCATTGTAGTTCGAATTTTTACTGTTTGTGACAGACGTGCGAATGGGTTGATGGTACAAATGTAGTCTGTTTCAGCACAGTTGGTTAAATAATAAAAATATGATGTATAGCACCACTACCATTAATCACCAACTGGATGACAGGGTATAGTGTATTTCGTATAAAAATACAAAACAGTATAGCACTAAAACAAACAAAATTTGTAATTCATTACGGTTAATTAACAAAGAAACATTTTCTGTGCTTTTTAGCAGCAAACATGTTTTTTAAAGTTTTTTTCATGGGTGTACCAGATCAAAATAAAGTTTTTAAATTACTCTTTATGATGCTTAATAGTTAATATATTTTCATAATCTTTAAAACATGTTTAATCCAATTCTTAATTCTTCTTAAAATCCAATTCTTTTATATATAGCTTAATTAAGATTTTCATGACTGTTCTAAGTCTTTTAATGTAATAATTTTTTCATGTCTCTATATGCTTATCTATAACGTTTTTTTTTAATTTAACCAAATTTTCATAATATAGAATACACACTTCATAAAATATTTGCAGTTTTAAATTGTCTGAACTATACTCTTTTAATTTCGACATATATTAAGGAGGAGCCATGAAAAAAATAAAACCTTAATCAAGTTTCGTTGAATGGATTGCAGGTCGTTGGCGCTAGATCGCTATTTTGAATATGTGTCAGCCATATTGGTTTGTTTGTTTGTTTTTTTTTATAACGGCCTGGTTGGGAATGTGTTTATAGAATATGCTATTGTATGTATGTTTGTGTGTTTATGTGAATAGTGGGCTATTGAGGGGTGAAGGATTGAAAAGTGAGCTGAATTATATAGAAATGCTATAGTTTTTTATGAATATGTGTAAGATCGCCTCCCTGTACGCAGAACTTGCTATCCAGTTACGGGTAAAACCAAGTAAAAGAAAGCTAGAAATTGCAGGACAAGACCTACTTCGGTTGTACAGCCAGAGATGAAGATGATGATATATGATTCACAGGTCGCTCAGCGCTAGTAGTCTCTTATAGGAGTATTTGGCTTTTGTCATGGTATCCAATGCCATACGGGCACTCTTTTGTGGTCGCCAGACCTATCTGATGCAAGTGAGCGTACCTTCCAACATTAAAGCCTTTAAACCAGGGGCGAAGTCTTACTTTAGGTAATATGTAGTAGCACAAGCGTCCGACTCATACAGCGTAGACTCGCCGAGCACCTTGAAGCGACGGGGGGTTTGTCTGATGCCCATTACGGATTCCGGAAGGGACGCTCAACTATGGACGCCATCAACAGGGTGATTGCCAACGGAAAGGAGGCGCTCGACATAAAGCGCTATGGCAACCGACTGTGTGCACTGGTGACAATCGAAACTGGACAGCGATTAAAGCGGCTCTGCAGGGAAGAAACACGCCACTGTACCTTCAGGAGTTGCTGCGGAACTACTTCGAGTATTGCACGCTACTAGACGGACGAAGGAATGGTCTCGCTACCAGTGTCGGCAGGAGTTCCCCAGCGTTCGGTTCTAGAAGGAACCCTGTGGAATGTCATGTACGACGACCCTCTCCGCCTGGAGTTCAGGACGCGCGCAGACATTATAGGGTTTGTTGACGACGTGGCGTTTACCTTCCTAGGGAGAGAAACATAGGACATCAATGACCTTGCTACACGGAACCTGGAGACGTTCGAGCGTTTATTTATTATTATTTATTACGGCCGGTATCTGGAGAAGGTTTGCAGCAAGGTATCTTGCATCACGAATGTCTTGACCACTCTGATGACGAACAAGTGTGGTCTTAAAAGCAGCAGAAGGAGACTCCTGGTTAACGTTGGGAATAGCATTGTCCGTTACACGGCACCGAAATGGGGACGGACGCTTCTACAGAAGGATACTCATCGTATCACAATCCAGAGGACACATCGCACAGGAGTGCGTGGAGTAGCCAGTGCGTTTCAGATTACTTCATATGACGTCGCTTGCGTGGTTACAAGCACCATCCCGCTAGTCCTTCTCATAGAGGAGGATATCCGTTGCCTCGACGAAAAGGTAGCGAGGGGAGGTTCAGCACCAGACATACGGAGCCGGTAACGTGAGAAGACCATGAGGCGCTGGCAACAACAGTGGACAGCTGGAGCAGAACAGCAAAGATCGTCTGGTTTGAAAACGATGAAGCTGATCCCGAACATTATGTCTTGGGTTAGTCATAGACATGGAGAGATTGATTTTCATCTTACCCAACTCCTTACGGGACACGGGTTTCTCCGGATCTACTTCGTTGACAAAGGCATCCTGGACGGCTCACCCAACTGCCCGGCGTGTGAACCCGTCGTGGAGGATGTCGAGCACGTGATGTTCCACTGTCCTCGGTTTGCTCGGGGAAAACACGAGATGCAGCAGCAAAGCCACACCCGCTTGACGATCGACAACCTTGCATCGGAAATGTGTACCATCCGCACTAAATGGGAAGCAGCCTGGACTGCTGCACGGACAATCTTCAGAATCCTCTAAGTGAGGTGGAATGAGGATAGCCTACTAACGACAGGACGCAACACAGAATCACGACAGCGGAAGCAGCGGCAGCAACGACGAATAACCTGAGCAGCAGCAGAAGGTGAGGACCGCCTGGAAGTGACGGCCACGGACGGGCGGACCTGAGCAGCAGCAGCGGAAAGGGAGGCACGAAGCAGCAGCAGCAGCAGCAGAGACAACTAGGAAGGACGACGTAGGAGCAGCCCAAGAAGGAGGAGAGCGTCAACGACATGGGTGCATTGCACGCACGTCCCTGCATGGAGTACTACGCACATCAACACATCGGCAGGGTTCGGAACAGGTCGAGGAGTGGTTTAGTTGGGTTACATCGGCCGAGAATTCATAGATTCAATTGCACTGAAGCTGTCGATGAAAATGGCATATCTGCCTGGCTGTCTAGAAGCTATAGCGTCGACTGCGCGATAGATTGCGGTAAGCTCAGCAAACAAACACAGTCCATAGTTCTTTTAGCTGTCGGGAAATATTTAAATTCCTTGTAAATACTCCACAGTCTGTTTTACCGTCTATTTTGGAGCCATCTGTGAAGTAGGCATTGTTCATGTCAGTGCTGTCAAAAAGCTGTTCGTACAATCTTGGCACTATTACTGGTAAGAGTTTCTTGAGAAACTGCTTCATAGCTTCTTTCATAGCAGTGTTGATAGACAGGACTTCTTGCAAATAATCAGAGAAAATCTGGTGACCGGCTGACCATAAGGCGTTTATGGACAATCGCCCCGTATCCAGGGAGATGAAGTCATGCCATATGCGAATGATTTTGGAGTTATAATCCGAGGTTTCGAGGTGATTAAAATTTTGTATCAAACACTCATTTGTGAAGGAGGATTGTATAAGAATTTTAAGAGCAAGCTGATCGTATCTTATTAAGAGTGGCATAATTCCTGACATAACTTCGAGTGACATGGTGTGCGTTGAGGTCATACATCCCAAACATATACGCAAGCAGCTATACTGAATTCGTTTGAGTCTGCGAATATGCGAGCTAGATGCCCAATGAAAACATATACTGCCAAACTCAAGAATAGATCGAATTGTTGTTTTGTAGATGAGTAATATCTTTTGGGTGGGTCCCCCACCAGGTACTTGTAATTGTTTTTAAGAAATTAACTCTTTTACAGCATTTTGTTACTAGGTATTCAACTTGATCTCTCCTCAAACATTTCCGGTCGAACCAATCTGCGAAGTTTGAATGAGTTGACTTGTTCGATTCTTGAGTTGTAAAGATATATTTCAGGCGAAGGTGGTTGATACTTTCCAGAGAAAACCACCATTTTGGTTTTTTTGGTTGAGAAATCAATACCAAGCTGAGTTAACAAGATTGCGTGTTTGTCGACAGTTTGTTGCAGGGAAAATAGCATCTTTGCAATACCAGTACTAGCAATGGATACCACTGCATCATCCGCCAGTTGTAGCATCGTACATCCATTCATAAGGCAGGAATCTATATCTCTGACATCATAGAAGTGGTATACTAAGACAGGATCCTTGGGGTTGTTGTTGTTGTTTAAAAGCATTATATTTTTTGAGATGAGGCTGTACTGTAGACTGTACAGTTTATGCGATATATCCGCTGGTTGTAATTGTTTGCATAAAATTTCTATGCAAACGGAATCGAAGGCTCCCTGGACGTTAAAGAATACGGATGTCATATCTTGTTTTCTCGTTGACGATATATTCGTTATATTTTTGATAATTAAAGGCCGAGTTTAAAAATTTCGAGGCCGAGTTTCATGAAACATACATATCGTAATGAAATGACAATAAAAATATTTTAAGAACTACGATAAAACATAAAATGTTGCTTGGGAGCTTCAATCAAAAACTTTTAGCTGAAAATAAATATACGGCTATTGTATGTATTTAGAAGTGCTCAAAAGATCTTATTTAAAAATAATCAAAGCAACAATATACATACAATAAATATGGAAAGATTGAAATAAAAGCAGAGCTGATTACTGTAACCGAAAACATTGAAAGCCTCAAGTTATTTTTTATCGTATAACGTGAAACAGCATAGAAACAGCGTATGGTTCCTGTTGAAATTTTGTGAATATATGTTAACGTTACTGTATTGCAATATTAATGTTTTAGGTTGAAGTATAGTAAAAAAAACAATATTCAAGATCAGTTTTATTCTTTAAAAGACTCTCACTAAACAGATCGGGAATAGTAAAACCAATTCATCCATGTTCATCTTGTAAATATGGTTCATTTTCCAAACACGAAGTGTACAACGCTCTTCCTTGATTCGTTCTTGCATACACCATACACCACGTTCGGGAACAACTTCGTACATATTCATGCATGCTTACGCTGCTTATCGTTACAATGAACGCTCCTTTTTTTGTTAGATGTGACCGAGATTTTGTGGAAATTGTTACCCGAAGATTTGACGTACGTTTCCGAAGTTCTGGTGAAACCGAGCAAGCGCATTGTGCGGCAAGTGAATAATTCACCCAAGCTGTATTGAACGATGAACTGTGGTCAACAATCATTTGCGAATCATTTTCCTTATGCTAAAAACGCTTATCGTAAAACAACTCTTAAAAATCAAATTTCATTTTGTATGTTAAGCAATATTCTTAGTGGTTCAATGTTATTTTTATCAATTATAGCCAGATCAATAAAAAAAGTTTGAACTGTTGAGTATGTGATATTTGGTGCCTTCATAATGCGATTACTATTTATGATCATGAAAGGGATGTGTATAGTAAATCGTTATTCTTGTTTGTTTATAAATCCTTTTCCTTATTTAGTTCCACTACCATGGTAGGTTGCGTTGCTTAATTGCTGGTTATTTGTGATTGTATTACTCAACAGGAAGTGGGTACACAGTTCAAAGAGGAGATTTGAATCCTGAACGGGCTTGTCGTTAGGATGCTTACTGCCGATTTTACTATGCATGCGAATGTTGTTTATTTTTAACCAAACCATAAGAACTTCCCTTAAATTAAAGCTCCACAGAACTTCCTAGCTTACGATTGAGAGTGATTTTGCTTAAATCGTATGGTGATGTTATAAAAACAGCCTATAACATCACTTGGTAAAGCCAAATTTAAACCACAACATACATTTCAAATTTTCACCCCTTTTGATGCTATCGGTGGAAAGAACCGGATTTTCTATTTATTGAGCTGCCAGCAAACCCAGCAACCAGTGACGATCCTCTCGCTTCCACTAACTTTCTCTCATGTTTCCTATCATACTCAACGCTCCCCACACCACTTAGAATAAAAACGTTACGCTCTCGTCAGTAAACGGTTGAAACTAAAAAAAACATGGTAAAAATAAATATCACAAGGTGTTAACACCTTTGATGATTGCTTAACGATTTTGCTCCACAGCTTCACAACACATGTACGGGAAAAGACGTAAACATACTTATTGAGCAGAAATGTAAGTTAACAGCCCGTAAAAAAAATTATAGAATTTGACAACATCAGCAAACGCTCAGCCATCATATTGATATTGCTGTTTTTTTCATTTTCCTTTTTGCGGGGTGGATTTTTTCTGCTTTAAAAGAGGGATTTCTTCTCGGGGTTGGCTAATTTTGAGTAAAGCATATTGGGATACGCATAAGGAACAGATTAAAATTTGGTATCTGTGTTTTACATGTATGGTAATTTGAAATCTAATCCATCAAATTTTATACGTAAAGTACTCAAGTGTGTTTTTTTTTATGTTTTCATACTGTAAAAGCTCATAATATTCATATCAGTCATTGGTTAGATGACGATAAGAATAAAATTAGTGTCATATCACTTCAATCTAACTTCAAGAGAATCGCGAAAGAGCGTGATAAGTGATGGGTTTTATTATATAGTTGATAAAATTAAGATCTAGCTTCACTGGTGTATTGCTTCGCAAAGTAACAAATAAATGAATCTAAAATTTTTAAATTCCATTACCATTTACAAAATACTGTCTTAATAATAGTATAAATTGTGCTGGAAGTGTTGTGATATAAGGATAGTACAATAACCAAATCTTGACACTTACTGAGACGTACACCGTTCCATTAGTTTATTATTCGTACCAGTCTGCTTACATCTAGTTAACATCATGATTGAACTGTACGGTTATCACATAAACATAATGATGTGTATAAAAAACGTATTTTCCATATATACTTTTCCAGCGCATCATCCTAGCATACATTGAATTAGCAATCTATTTTGACGCAGATATACGCTGTTATACATGTTCATTTTGAGGAAAGAAAAACTTTTCCATTCACCCATATTTAATGACACCGTTAATGAGAAGTTTGCTCAGAATTGAATGGTTGTTGATGGCTATGTCAAATCACAACAATTTATTTACAGTATCAAATTGATCATGCAATTTTTCCCCTTACCGTAGTAAGCCCAATGGTTTGTTTATATGTTTGATTTGTTTCCTTTTTATTTTTTTGTTCAGTTTACTTTCAGTTGATTAACGGACATTGCATTTAATGATTATCTCAATCATCTGATTATCTTCGCTATTAGCTACAGACTTGATGATGTGCCTATTATTGTTTGCTATTGGTTGAATGCTTAACTCGCCATTTGCTTCAAGTCATGTATATTCGTTTGTCGTAAGACCTGGAACTACCTGTATTTTTTATTTATTTATTCATGTGTTTTTGTTAGACATCCATTGTGTTGGTGTATCTAATTAAATTTATAACAAAACATAAAATGCTTTAAGGTCAATATAGGTAAAAACGTAGGATACTATCAATCAAAAAACCATGAACTATGTAGCAGATCCTGGGTAAAACGCTTTTTTCTTAACACAAATGGTTTGATTGCAGTGACAATATAATGTCAAGATTATCTTTGTTCATAAAGCAGCTAAATTGTAAAAGTGCGATTTGAAGTTGTGGCATTCCAACCAATGGATACAGAAAAGATCCTACAAGTGATAGTTTCCAATGAATGAACCAACGTTACTACAACAATTGTGCTGTGACAACTGATTGCACACCAATCCCGACAGACGCTCTCCCATGTCAACCTGAGCAAAAGACTAGCAATCAGTGTGTAATTTCTAATAGCTGCAACAATGCAGAAGTTCTAATTTGTCTTCTTGTTTACATGCATGTCGAACAAATCATGTTTACCATACAAAAAGGTGGGCATTTAAAGTCTATTGTTCCATTTTGTTGCCGGCACATTCATTCATTCTCGTTTCTAAAGTTAAGCTTCCATGTTACATAGTGACAATGTGGAACATGTATAGGTTGTGGCGCGCTCTATTTGAATCTCATTCAAAAACACGACGATGACCGAAAGGAAAACAATGGCATGCACAACGGTTCGTATTAATCGTGCTGTGGGAAAATCATGTTCCTCTTTCATTCCTTTGCGCTTTCTCTCGGTGCTGGTTTTGGTATGTCTAACCAACAGGTGGGCTATCTGTCACTTAATATACCCATACATCGATAGTAGATCTGTAGCATATAAGGGAAGCTCGGTCTAGACGAGATGGGGACCCGTAACATGCTTTGTTTGTAAGCTTTGTTGTTCAGTCATGTGCATTATCGATTAAAAAATAAGGTCAGCAGAATGTTTAAAGGATTGTTGTAAAGATGTGTCCGGTTCAACAAGATTGCAAGTACTAAATTTGGAGCTAGTGACAAGTTGTGTGAAAAAAAAGAAGGCGAAGCGTTTAATTACAAAAATTACAAGAATTGCTGTTGTTTGTTATCAAACAAAATGTTTATAATATTGTACAGAATAAATAAAAGCTCAAATATCTTTAATCTTATAAGATACTAGTAGAAGGGTAGGTGCTTACTTTAAACTGTGGTTACGCAATGTAAGATAAATAGACGTGGGATTTAATTAAACCTAAACCGACAAATGCCTCACAACCGTCCACTCAACGATCATTCTCATAGTAAGGGTTACGTGGAAGACTAGTAAGCTTATTCAAGACAAATATGACCTAGTCAAATCTTACACACAATTGACAAATTTGGTTTATGCATCTTTTCAACGGTTTATCGATTGGTATACGTTAATACAGTTTTTAATAAAAAAAAAATACTTCGATTGCTAAGTTATATCGATCCAATTTAATACATTCTATCACATGCATAAAATTAATTGTACTGTACTCCATTTTGTAAACCTAAAATGATATTTAGCAGTATCGAACAACATTTCAGCTAAAACAAACAAACATTTTATAAATTGGTTGGATGGTGATTTAAACTTACAGTGATAATGCTGTAATGGTTTGATGTCGAGTGAAGGGGAACACCATCCGAGACGAACGAAGGACGGGCCCGAATGCTCTAGCACACAATCAGGCAGAACATAGAAATCTCCACACGATTGAGTAGGCAGCAAACACAAATCTTCCAGGACAAGAAACGTAGCATAGAAGAGTCGGTTGAGCAACTAATACTGCCTCTCTCTCCGTCGGGTGAAACTCACAAGTTCTGCAAGATGTTGAACACGATACGATGCGGTTTCACACACTCATAGCATGTCTGACGGATACGCGACAGATTGATAGGTGCTATAGCAATAGATACTAAAGCACAGTATCAGCAGATACAGTAGATTCTGGACCAGGTACAGAAAGTAAAGGTAACAGGTACCACAAAAGCCAACATGACAGTGATCAGGTGTTCGCGTCATCATTGTACGAGCCATCAAATAGCGATGAGTTGGTGACAGAGCTGTACAAGACGGAGTCGAGGAGTTTTGTCGCTTTCATGGATCGGCTGATTGTCGGGATTTTGAATCAGGATTATATTGGGCGTCATATAGTCGAAATTCACAATGAGCGACAAACTGGAATGTCTATCTTTTGATCCTTTTTAGTCCGGAATACTGCTGTCTGGATATCCAATCTGAAATCTTATTCTGTAGACTTTTTTCTGTTGTAGCTGACTTAATCGGTATTGATAAAGGCGACTCTACATTTCACCACATTTTCACATTGCGACAGATCCTGCAGAAATGCCTAGAGCGCAGGATCTCTACGCACCAACTGTTTTTTTTTTAAATACATATAGAACAGCCATATTGCTTACGCACCAACTGTTTATTGGTTTCAAGGTGTTTAACTATACCATAGATCAAATCCTGCATTCCTTGAACAGTTGGAACGGAAGTAAAGGTCCACAATGGATTGTTCTAAGGTATCGTGCATACCAACGACTCAACAATCTCGAGCTATTTAAGAGGCTTCAGCAACGCAATGCACAACATGTCACCGGCGGATACGTTCGGTAGTCTGAAACAGACACGAGTGCGGAACTATGCAGATAGAGGACGTTGCTATCGCTAGTTTCGAACAGTGTGTGTGTGTGTATGTGCAAAGCGTGTGATGAAGGAAGATGAACTACGAGATTGTTGAGTTGTTTATTGGAGCAGTTATCCTGATGGTGGCCAAAGCCGGATGTTTACGGATGGTTGGGGCAAATGATGCTGATGTCGGATTCATGCCCCACCTAGAATGTTCTCGTCAACGACCGGTTTGATACGAAGCAAACAGAGGTACATCGAGTTCATCTCGGAAGGATCAAGTGGATTTACTGTTTTCTGATATCGGTTGCAGCCATGAAGAACGTTAAAATGAGTTTCCTGGAGACAAATGGCGATGTGAATATGCCAAGAAAGAAGTTGTGGTAAATTGTTTGTCTGTCTGTGTCTATGGTAATTCTGGCTTAAATGGTTCAATGTAATGGGTCTCATTATATGATATTTTGCCACAAGGTGTTGCACTACTATAATTATAACACCGCATCATTTGTGTTTTGTATTTTCCTGCTTTAACACCGCAATCTACTGTATTGCATAATACCATTTCACAGTAGCTATTCACGGTCACAGCAATTGCAAAATTTCATATCGCTAGTTATTTACGAACGAAGATGTAAGATTTAGTCAAAACTGGCATGTTATTGCCGTTTGAGACAGTGTTTGCAACAGAATCTGGCAGCCTCTTAAACCATGTTTGGTGCCGGTACTGTGAGGTTGACCTGGTACATCAAAAGTGATGAATTGAATTCAACAAGAAGATCGTTTTTGTAACTTTTTGAAACATGGTGGGGCGGCAATTAGCTTGTCCCCAACGTATAGTTGTCTCATAGACAAAAGAACATGTCTTGTCTGGTGAATAAAAGAATCTACTTCTAAAGGTACTTCACATTTTTCTGCTCTTCAGTTGTAAGTGCTTTAGCACTTCTGAACGTTGTTCACTTTGATTTCCGGAATATGTTAGATTTCCTTGGGAGACTATTCTGGGCATATTTAGAATTTCAACCCAGTTTACGGCATAGTAAAATTATAGTTTTTACGAGAAGTGCTGGAAGTCCTCTGCAATATGATGATAATAGACTATACCATTCAATATTTGTCGCACAACTGCAATAACTCGGTGAGTATTTAATTACCTTAATCTTCATCGTAATTACTTCTCTAAATGTTCGGTCTATTGTATAATAGATCATGGATTCGAAGTAAATTTTGACTAATCTGAATCTCCGACAGCAATTTACCTGGATCCGCGAATATGCATAGAATGTATAAGCGTTCGGTTCAACTGGGTATGCGTTTTTTTAATGGGATTTTTTATACACCGATGTGTGTTTCTATACATTTGTACAGTTATGTTTACAAAATCTGCTGTGCATCGAATATTTATAACAATTATCAAGTACATTAGATGGTCATTGTTGGTTGGTACATACACGTGAGGTTACTTGCTTTATGAAGGCGGGACCACTATTCTTGATTAAGTATTTCGGTCCTATACGCCACAGACTATGAACTTGACTTTCACTTGCACCTACCTTCGTAGTAAGGCCATATCTATCTGGTGGTGGCACAGGCCATAGTACATGTAAAAAAAACTATGTTTTCATAGTTGCTTTAGACTTTCATATAATTCAACAATAAAACCAAGAAGGAAATGTAGATTATAAACCATAATCCAAGAATAAAGTTGAATTTTCTTCAATAAATACCTAATTGTTAAGGTTGCTAGTAAATGAAACCATAAATTACGAACTAAACAGAAAACTCTTTTGGTTGACGTATGAGTTATGTTAGTAAAAAAATAAATATATTTTATAGTGTTTACTTGCTGAAGTGCATAACGTTTAAGGGGGCACCCGGATCACACCAGACCTGGGGTCGTCGAAAATTCGGCCCCGCTCCTGTTCCGTGGTGGATGCCTGCCGTAGAACCCTGCTACTTTCGGTTCGTAGTTCGAAGTTTGTGGAGAAGCTGCAGGGTTGCACGGTGACACCACAACCGCGCTGTTGTCCGATCGACGTAATCGGCACTGGTCTTGGCACCGGCATCGCGGAGTGACTGATGATACTACGACCAGGAATACCGGCCGAATTGGTAGCAATGGATGATGCGACAGTGATGGGTGCGGAATGTTGATTAGTTCGCGGATGCAAAGTACTGCCACCACCCGATAAACCGTCACAGGTGACCCCGACCAGACGAGACCGGTGGCGGTAGTAGTGATTGTTGCAGTAATGGCGATGGAGACGATAGTGGTGATGATGGTGATGCCCAGATCGATTTTGTTGTGCAAGCATCTGACGATTGTTACGACGCTGATTGCCACTATCAAATATACTACAACTCTGTAACGATGAAAGAGAAAGAACATGACTGGTGTTGTTGTTGCTGCGCGTCAAATGGAAAACAGTTTGAAGCGTAATGAAACATGTAACGAGCATACGCGCGTCAAAAGGCTAATTTTATGTGACGTGTAAAAGCGAAATATGCTGATCAAATGGCGTAAAAATGTAAACATCAAATGGTGCTACTTACAGACGACGAAGAGGCTATGATTGCAGCCTTTTGGCACTGTGGAAGGAAAACAAGCAATGTAAAAAGCGTGAGATAGACCGTGAAAAAAACATTTGTACAGTGTGCTGTGATTAAGCGTTGCTCGAGAAGTGGTTATTGAAGTAGGGTAGTTGTTTAAGAACAGACGTGATTGTCACAATATTTGAACATTTGTTTTTTATTTTTGTTGACAAACAATTTGCTAAACGATTATGTTGTTTTTATGCTTTTGTTGTGTAATAAGTTAAACATAAAATAAATAGATTTTAAATAACAAGATATTTAGACTATTCTTCTTCTGTTTCAACCTCCCAAGATCTTGGTCTGGCTTTGCTGGTTTTCCTTGACTTGTTTTACCCGTAGCTGGATAGTCAGTGCTGCGTACAGGGAGGCGGTCCGGACGGAATTCGATCCCCGGTTTTTCCGTGTAAAGATCGGCGCCGCTAACGTAACTACCATGGGGTCGCCCGATGTAGATTTAGACTGTAGTTCATGTTTTTGGATTACTTTATTTTAAAAAATGCTCTTTTCCAAACATATTTTATGGTATGCATTAGGGAAACAACAAATGATTTAGTTAAAATGTTATAATGAATTGATGATTGAATTAATGAATTCAATCACTCAATGAAAATGAGTTCTGATTTTTTTATTGTTCTACTCGGCTCGGTTGTCATGCGGTTTGACCGAGTATCAAATCCTTTTCGAACAGGCATGCTGATTATCCAGCGATTGGTACCTCAAAATGACGAGTCAAATATTTCAATAAAAGTTATAGAATACATCAAAAAGTCTCAGTAGTAAAACATCAGCTTCATATTGATGGCTAGAGTGATCCTTGTTGTAGTATGAATAAAATTAAATAAAAGATACGCTTATGTAGATGGCAGATGGCGCATGGTAAGGTACCAGCAAATGGTCTTTAGAGATCGTGTACTTGATTTTGACAGTTGTTCGTGTGCATTTATACCTGCACAATAACTTAACTTCAGTTTTGATTTTGCATTCTAGTGAAAAATATTTTCCGAATGAAGAATTAACATACATATTTATTTTAGCTTTAAGTGTACTAACTCATACTAACCCATACTAACTCAGCAGACATTGTGAAGTAACCATGTGAAGTAAATCTTTATTTTGTAGCAAATCAAATGATAGAGCACCAAGCAAGCTTCTTTGCATTATTCTTTGGCATTTAAACATTACCTTAATCAGGTCACACAGATAATGATTTAAAACGACACTGCAAAACACACTTCGCTTTACTTCCGATTTCTTTTTGTTTCACGCTCAGGCCGTCATTAGACATTCAAATAAATTTAACTTTTGGTAAGTAGTGGCGTGGCAATGTAGTATTGTTCACAGCACGCCTCAGTTTGGTTCAGTTTTACTCAAACTAACTACCGGAAATAAAGCGAGTGCTGTTTTGTGCTAAATTACTGCTTAAATGATACCAATGACGATTTATGCGGACACGATATATAACGATATATCTGGACACGATTAGAAGTATTATGGCAGATTGTTCCTGGATTGAGAAAGAGTTACCTGATACCATTTATATGTTGGAATGCTAAAACGTCATTGGAATGACGTATAGAAAAGAGTCTGAAAAGCAGCTAACCGAAAAGTATAAACATCGCCTGTCGAGTACATTCGACATTCAAGCGAGTGGAGTGAAAATGAAATTTGCTGGAGGCGAAATTTTCATAATAAAATTGGCTGTACAGTTAGGCCCACTCGCAGTTTACCATCTCCTACTTTCATTTTCTTTTCCTGTGTATGTATATTTACGGAGATTCGCTTGCTTATGTGCCATACATATATCTATGTAGGAACTCTCCTTCCTCTAGTATACCATTAGATATGATGTTGAAGTACGCAGACGGAGCCGTGGTAAACAATAAAAAAGAAAGGCGTGCTACTACAGCAGTCAACAACAGAGAAAAAGATTTAAGCACAATATTTGGCAAGACGTCTCCTGAACAAATGTGGATGACAGTGTGGTAAAGTCATAGCCAGAACTCTTCCGCATCTCCACTCCGATCACGTATCCTCAACGCACCAAAGCTTGAAGTTTGGCTACTCCATTTTCACTCTCACTGTGTTCTCACGAAGCCAATTCTCAACGGCAAGCGTTTTGCATGTTTTTGCTACGACATTTAGCTCATTTGGTTTGTTTGTGGTTGCTAAGGTGCCAAGCCATCACCGAACCGGCGAACATCAGATAACATGTTTCAATAATAATGGCAAGAGCACCGATATCAATTTACACAACGTCAACTGTCTGTGAGCGTTTACACTTTGGGTGCACCGCACGGTATACTTGATATCTTGCTTCTGTATTCCCATGGTCGTATGAATGTATTGTGCCATTGCAGATTTTTTGTCCTATTACTTCCCTGCTCAAAAGCACTCGTGTGCCATTGTATACAAAAAGTATGATGAATCATCAAATGGCGCTAGCAAATCTGTCCGACATAACATTAGCACGGCTTTATCCACAACGTGCCAAAAATTGAGGAGTACCGCAATTTTACCCATAAAGTCAACAATAACAATCAGCCAAAGGTCGCGCGGGAAACCTACCAAAAACATGAGTCGGACAAAAATCTTAAAAAGCATACATAAAAGCATTCTTAAAATAAGCGATGACACTGTGATTTTTGCTAACAATCGGTGGCTCGTTGCTAGAAGTGGTATGTACGAAACGAGAAACCGTATGCAGTACCGAAAAATAGTAGTCGAGAAAAATAAGTTTTATCTAAATATTTGAATCATTACCAGATTCTCTAGCTCCAGCTATGGAGCTGCAAAGTAAAGGAAGAGTGTAGAATGCGAGCTCAAAATTGAGCAATGGAGTGATAGATTCATCGTACGGATAGCGTTAACCAATTTGATTGGGTAGACACTAGGGAAAAGACATGGAGTAACCTAGCAGCGCTTTGGTTGGCCTTGGTAACGAAAAGAGAGCTAGACCCTTGCCCAAGAACAAATTGACCGTATTTTGGTCCTCAATGGTCCGGCAAATGAGCACTACTACTATGTTTGACATGCTGAAGAACATGATGAAGTAGTTAATTCGTTTGTGGTGGAATTTATCTTTGGGAAACAATCATCCGCAAAAGCCGTATGTGGCCTTTTTTTCGGTTCTTCTACAATTTCCCAGGCACTGCCGATACTGCATTCTGCCATGAAAAGTATACTTTTATTTTTGTAGTTTTATCTCTGATCTTTATGTTCTCTATTTATTCACACAATTGTGACCAGACCGAAGAGTACTTTTGTGTTGCAGGAAAGAAGGGCACAATGTTACGTCGTGAACAAAGTGACGCAAACAAAGATAATATGCCCTCTCTAGGCATAACCAAAAAACAAAACTGTGGTTTGGTGAGTGAGCAGAGTGAAACAGAACAAGAAATAGCGTAAAAAGAAAACCGAGAAACAAAAGAAGAAACCCGTAATACTGTAACCTAGTAAGAACGTGTGTGCGCGCGCGTATTTGTATGTGTGTGCTGATATGTGAGCGGAAAGGATAACAAAGATCTGTGCAAACCAAACAAAAATCTGGCCGGAAAACTTCAAGCGCCATGACGTTGGATAAGATTCAAGCGTTTGTTCCTCTACGAGATCTGGAAGCATTTGTCGGTCATAAGTTTTATGTCTGCATCAGTTAGTTCGATTTACAAATAAATATTTTCCTTCTTACTCCCGCAAACACATTGATAATTTTTGCCGCATCGGTTCCGTTCGCTAGCTAGGTTTGCAGCGCTATGTTGGTGTGTCAGTTCACCAGGGTTGTTGAAGCCTTAGCTCCTGTAGAACACTTATCCCCCCCC
>KZ063688.1:5988-37973 GCA_002091835.1 Anopheles maculatus
CTTTAAGCGTGATAATTCGTCAGACGGTCTCCACTTGCGCTATTGAGCTACACCGAGGACGTGTCGTCCAGCGCGCAGACACTTTTATTGTACGGCATCATAATAGAGTATAATGATTATTATAGCCGTCTGCTAAAGAAGCAATAGCTGTGAAGTGTTCTTCCCGTTTTCAATGGGGTTTTTGCTTCTTCCACCAATAAAAGAACAGATTACGTCCAATTCATAAAAACAAATTTAAAATGGTCCTTTTCTCGCGTACCCATCTTCAGGCAGGGTCAACAAGAGACTGTGGGTAGATGATTGTGATTAAAATATAAATACCTCCACATTCACCCGTTCACCCGGACTGTAAGCACTTTCCCTTCGGCATGCGGCACCAACCAAATTGGGATAATGTGAGGTCGTTTTTTTCCTTCCCTAAGTACCAAACGGCACGATTCGTGTTCTTGCCGAGGTCGCGAAAATGTTACTTCCAAGTCCCATGGGTGCTGTGCGAGATCTCACAAAGACTAAGCTTCCAAGACAGAAAATTTCATTGTTTCTGTTAGCGATGAGGTGGAGAAAATGGCGACCGCTTCACCATATCAGATTACCGAACGATTAAAGTTTATATGCCTTAATTGCTGACACGATGCACCCATCCCGTGTCTTCGTCTTGGTCCGCCCATTCTCCGCTGCGGACGGACGTCGTTTCGTGACGATTGGCTTGCATGCTTGCTTGTGTTTTTGTTGTGTCAGATGTGTTTGTTAGCGAATTTGTGTACTGTTTTTCCACTGTTTGTACGGCATGTTTTTCCCTTCGCATTTTTCTGTTCGCGTGTAGTGCTAGTGCGAATTAATTCCAAACACGGAATCGACGCTTGACACGAATGAGCGAAATTACACACCGAGAGCACACATTAACCGTGCGAGAAGTTGCTGCTCGTACAACAGCTTTTAAGCATTTAGAGGGAAAGTGTTTGCTGAACATTGGTGGTTTTTTGTGCCCGTTGCACGAATGTTGGTGGTGCACAGACCCCAATTAGCGTTATCTAATTTTTCGATTATAATAATTTTTAAACAGCTTTATGTTCGGGTCGTACAGCACTTTTGTCGTGTGTCCGGAACGATTAAAGCTAACGGATGGAATGAAGTGATACTAATTCCCATAGCCTTTATTTATAATGAAACGTATAAAGTAGGTCAAAATTCGTACTCCTATCGAGAATGATTTCAAAAACGTGCCGGTTAATTAACAATAAAATAAATCAAAATTAAATTTAAGTGGAATCTTGATTTCATTGAGAGTCTACCAATGTGCCCCAGATAATTTCCCAGATTCTAGCAACGGTCAGTGTCAGGGACATGGTTTTAAATATCATAGAGCTATTCTTGTTTTAAACCTTAATTAATTCATACTCATTTTAAGATTCATATGTAATGAATCAACTGTCAAACCGCTACGGGTAAAAGAACCAAATTTAGTCGAAAAATAAATCTTTTTCATGACACAAACACATTAAACTTTTTATAAAAACTGAGACGAAAGATAATCATTGAAACAGTAGAATAAGGGAAATCTTTACATCTATACAAGTCACCATCAAAAAATCATGAGAAGTGACAATCTTTTAAAATACTTTAGGCATTTTTTTTTTTGAACAAAACACGATCATATCTTTAATAGCAAACGAATTGATTGAATTTCAAAAACATCAAGTTCGCGGCTGTATTGATTATGTTTTACTGCTGAAATTGGTAATTAATGAGGCTATAATCGTTATTGATCGTTATCCGTTGATTCAAATAAATTGAATCGATTTGCAAACGGGTCGACCATCCTTGTAAGATGCAGACCGTCTTAGCTAATAATATCTTCTAATAATCAAAACCCATAAAACAAACAGGAAAATAAAACAATAAGCGCTCGTAAAGATGGATCACGACTGTTGCTATCTAACAGCATCGAATTAATTCCGCTAAGAAGCAAACCGACTGAAAGGTGCTTTACGCTTCTGCTTTTAATCAGTGCGATCAGATGGTGCTCTCTGTTCCTGTTAATGAAATGCATTTCCATGTATCTGAGGCTTTTGAATGTACAGTACTGTACAGGACGCTTTACGACGAAACTGTTGCTTTCTGTGCTCCGTCCAGCAGCAGAAAGAGCAGAGAAAATTAATCAACTCATCTTTTCAACCAAAACACACACACCCAGCGCTGGCCGTCGTCTGATTTTGTTGCTTGAAGCTCATGCTGTTGCCTCTGCATCGACTAAAGGCAAATGGGTCTGAAATACGACACACACACACACACACACACACACACACACACACACACACACACACACACACACACACACACACACACACACACCCAGCACTGGCCGTCGTCTGATTTTGTTGCTTGAAGCTCATGCTGTTGCCTCTGCATCGACTAAAGGCAAATGGGTCTGAAATACGAATTTAAAATGATTTTACGACCTAATTTTCCTCTCTCTTCTCGTTTGCTGCTTGTCTCGTGCGTACTCGTCTCCATCTTCGAAGGACGAACTCGTGCCGCTCGTGAAAAAGCTTCTATTTCTGTATGGCTCGTTCAAAGGCGCTGTCGGAAAAGCATCCCGTTGACTTTAATTGGAATTCTTCGCACAGTTCCGTACGAGGAGGAGAGCCACATTTTCTCTCACCCGCTTCGACTGAACGGGGAGTTTGAAAACGTAACGCAAAACGTATCACACAGCAGCATGATTGGGGGTTTGGCGAGACGCAGGGAAACGATGGCGTCTGTTTACAGAGGTGACAGAAAATTACTACAAACTACGTTTCTCGTTTTTCCCGGCTCACCAAACGCTGCTGAACCGTGTCACAAACAATCACAACAGCATACCGAAATCATGTACGACCGAGCCTTTTCTGGGAGGAAAAATATGTTTCATCAGAGGATTTTAGCTACCTTACGTACGCATTCTGAAACCAAGGCAAGACATGTTTCGTTTGCTTATATGCGTGGCTTTTAAATATACGTGACGCGGTCTGAATGATAATGAAGAACTTCGTTTGAACGCTAAAAGATAAAGGATTTAGAAGAATATATTTTCGGAAAGGCTTTTGCACTTCCAGCGTTTGCTTATGGTTTTCGCTATAGATATACTTTTAGCCATCGTTTGCACTACACTTCATTGTTTATGTTTATTACTAAGCTTTTCATAGAAAGCACAAGTTTCTTATGCATCTCGCAGCTTGTCGAATGCAAACACAAACAAATCCTCCGCTCCGTTGTGATGGGGTTGAAAAACGACGTAAATAACTGTGGAAACAGTTTCCAGCTGCAGTGACTGCCTTTACCTGTACGAGAAGAAAATTGCAAGCTCCAGCCATAACCGAGAAATGCGATATTATTCCTGGAAAAGGATAAAATATTCATTATGGATGCAATGGAGAAATCGAGTTGGAGTGCAGAAGCTGGCACTGTGTAATATTCTGCTAAAGCAGCTTACGGAAAATTGTAGCATTCGTTTGCTTCTTTTTTTGTCAATTAAGAAGCTGATTGTTTGCTGGTTCTCTTGCAGTTTGGTAATTAATTCTTAGTAAAAACGGTTGGATGCTAGGAGGAATGAAATGTTTGTAACATAGTTTTAAAAAAAAGTTCTACGAAAAATTACTTGCAGGATGAAAAATTGTTTGAAGCACAACTATTGCACAAATTTCGCTGAATTAAGATATCATCGAGTCCTGAGCGTAAATAACCCAACTGAATGAACGACAGAAGAAAAGGAACTGAACAAATGTGCAGTCAATACAAAAAGTGTGTGCGCCTGGCAGTATGCAATATGATATTTAACTCGTACGAGATCTATCGTTTGCTTCGTAGCTGAACTAAGCTGAACTTTAAGCTAAACTAGCGTTGGTTAATCTCAAAGTTTTAGAATTTTCCAGCCCGTCATAACGGTTCCTTGCTAAAAATTGAGCAGGAAAATATTATAGCAAATATAAATTATACCTCGTTTTGCATACATTCAGGCGTAACGACGTATTCAATAGAAAAAAACTGTTCTTTCCGTAAATATTTTACATATTCCATGTACGAAACAAAAACCCGCTTATACATTGAATAACAAAATTGCATAAGAACGATTGCGATTCTCTTGAATCGTTTGAACAAAACTACACCTACCTTTCACCACATTTGTCATCCAAGAACGGTGGAAATAGACCCGTTCACAAGAAAACAAAAATCTACTTTTTGTCATAAACCGGTGTAGCAAGCACTGTGTGCACCCGATCTTCGTACAAAATTTCATCTCTGACCACATTTTCCACTTTATGGTTTATGAGTTCTACTGAACGCAAAAAAAAAGAACACAAAGAAGCTCCGATTTCCATCTATCTGCTCAACTACACCATTCTACCCGTTCAGGCTATGCCATGATTTATCTTTTTCCTCTACCTCACATCGGGAACGCCAACGGGAATGAGCTCAATCTTGTGCTGATATGAAGCGTGAGTTTTTATAGAGTTGCAGTTTTACCTTTTTACCATTTTCCACGGTTCTTCCTGCACTGAGCCGGGCAGCGTTTCTATTTTTCCCGTTCCAGTTGTGCATTAGAACCGCTAAACCTCACAACAATTCTTTCATACCGAGCAAGCCACCATCGGTAGGTTCGCCAACATCGCATTCTATTCGCCAAAAAACCATTCTATTCCGATGGCGTAATGTGGTGAGGAGGTTATTTTTTCCTCCCCTAACACAGAACCATGGTGTTGATATCTCTTTCGGCTTAGAGCACAACCAACCCGGAAACGGCGTACGTCCGGTTGCCTGGCATAGCGATGCTGCAGCACCACGATTTGGAAACGATTTCCGGGACAGAACGAGAAATGCGAGATTTATTTGATTGTATGGAATGCAAATTTGATCTTAATTGAGTTTGGCAAAGATGCTTTCTGCTCCCGAAATCGCCAAACGAGCGCGTTCTAAATGCAGTACGCAGTGGTTGTGACACACTTCAAAACATATGAGCAACAACACAGACCAGCTCGAGCAAAGTGCTGTGCCGTTTGCCGACATTCAGGCGACCGGTTGCTTTGATTTTAAGTGCTTACACGTTAGTGGTTTAAGTTGTGTCGGAATGGGTCTGGCACGCATGAAAAGAAGACTCCATAATGGACGCGCTGGAATGGAAATAGAATTAGAATCATATTTATAACATATTTTAGCGTGTTTTTCTCTCTCTTACTCACCCTCTCTGCTTTTCTTTCTTCTCGCAGGAATGGAAGAAATACTTCATTTAATGGTGGTTGTTCCTCGAGCGACGAAACACAGCACTTGCGTGATGCAATCAATACAAAGGAAACGATAAATCAGCAATACATTTTTGTACAGCACTATCTGCGAAGTAATCACATCCACCGTACGTTCATCGTAATTCTGACAAAGCAAAAACTTGACAGATATTTCGGAATGAAAATGTATTCCTACCAATACTCGCAATCAACCGGTTCTTAGATGCTACAAACTGACCGTCTCGGACCGTCTCGCAAGGAAGCGGATGCTGTGCAAACGTTACACTAAGAGCGATACTGATGTGAAGTGGTTCGGGCAAGTGCTTACCTTCGGACTATGAACGGTCTCCCGACCGACCAGCTACAGCGCCGTTCAACTAGTGACATTGATGTTGCTTTCGATTTACCCCCCAACGGACAGGGAATGCCACGATCGCTTCAAAACACGATACCACTACTCAAACGCCCGCTGAGACATTCGCACGTACTGAAGATGAAGCTGTAAATAATAGCAAGCCCTTGGAGTTGGGTTACAAACTAGAACCGTGTAGGCCGACATAAAAGGCAGCCAAAGCGTCAATTTATTTGTTTCTCCCGGCCAGAGGTGACGTACCGTCGTGGGCGAAAGCGCCAACAGTTCCGAAAGTGTACACTCGAGCACGAGAAATTTGCCCACAATAGATCTGATAGATCTGGTTGCTACGTGCGCAAAGCATCATCCTTCGGGGGAGCGAGCAAAAAACATCGTCCTAAAAAACGAACAAACATTAAACAAACAACAAAACACGTCTGTGTGCTTCCGTGCGGAGTTACTCCGAGAAGGGGAAAATAGAGGAAGTAAAGTAAAGAAGGCTTACAGTATAAACACATACGCTCGCAACACCCCCTCCCCCTCATTTCAGTCAGAAGATGAGCTTCTTCAGTTCGCTACAGCAATACGTGACGAGTGGGGTCGCCGGGCTTGGGTTGAATCCACGGCGGTTTTCCCTATCGCGCCAGGAATCGACCGAAGGTTCTTCCGGCCCATCCGGTGGTCACTCGTCCTCGTCGTCCTCCGTCACCTCCCCGTACAGTATGGGAGGCGCGGGGGGTGGAGTGTCGGGAGGCATGGGACACAGTCCCGGCCCGAGCCCGGGAGGTCCCGGAAGCAGCAGCCAAGGAATGTGTGGTCTCGGTTCGAGCGGTGGTAGCATCGCATCGTGCAGTGGAGGCGCCGGCTCAACCGGACAGGGTGCGGGCGGCACATCGACAGCGGCAGGAACATCGCTCGGTAAGTGGATAGTGGCTGATGCAGCTGTACAATTCTTAACGTCGTAACGACATACACAGAAACACACAGGCTGGGAACTGAACAAGAAGTCATACTGTCAAGTGGTGGCTTAGGCAAAAGATTACGACTATCGGATCGGGACAGGGTGAGAGAGAGGACAAGTCCCATTTTGATGCGATGTAAACGATATAGGGCAAAAAAGAAATTGCTTGCTGCCTTTGCCGTTACGGGCCGCTCGGTGCGGAGGGAACTAGTTTTGCAATACGAAAATGCACTTACGGCAATGGTGAAGAGTTCTTAAAACAGCGGCCACCGGTGTTCGGTTGGGTTGGTGGTTGTTCGCTGCCTTCATTTTATGTGCAGCTTGTGGCATTTTTGAGATGGATAGCTGCAATGAAACCGGAAGTGTGCATGCTTGAGCGCTGTTTTGGAAAAACATGCTTCTTTTGACGTTTGGTAAAGGCGGATACTTGTGTAGCTTTTGAAAATAACACAAAAACCGGGGAGTAAACATCATACACGCGAATGGAAATTGTGCGAAGAATTGTGGTTGATTGTTCATGTTTATGATATGCTTGCGGAAATACTGTTTGGAAGGCTTAACTTCGATAAGTTTAAGAGAATCGCACTGCATGAAGCTTTTCTATTTTACTAAATTTATTTCACCAATTAAAACTGCAAGGAAATGTCAAATTCGATGAATAAGGCATTACACATTTCAATTCCTGCATCATAAGGACATATGCCAGGGTCTCATTTAAGGACATCTTGAGAATATCTGTCTCTGGGCCTGTCTACAGAACCTGATTTAATGTGATACCCGAACTCAATAATGTGTAACCCAACTTACCCATCTTAGGGCCCTCTAGAGTGTTGATTCGCCATTGTCCGGAACCAAATCTATAGCTCGGAGATCTTAAGAAATGTGTTTCTATTCTGTACAACATTGATAAGTAAGTGCTGCCTATGTAGCATTTGCTAATAGGATTAATGGCAGGGCGAACTGAGCATGGTAATATCGTGCACTTCCAAATAAATATAGTCATTATGGTATGTTTGCTCTATTTATTTATTTATTTAATGTATAGTATGACGGCCGGAGGCCGTATTGTCACCACCGTAGGTGATGACGACGTACAAATTCATGAGATTTACATGGCATTTCCTCCTTGTAACTTGCCTTATCCCGAGCATGCTCGGTTGTGGATTAGTTGTTAGATATGTTTGAACTAGATATTCAGCAAATTCGTTCATCCGTTCGACCGTAAGCAGGACAGTAAAGGTCAGAAAGTCTAGAAAAAGCAAAAATGATAAGCAAACATTTTTGACACTTTAAGCCAGCAAAACGAAGTAAGAGAAGTGAAGCACAAACTACGTGTATCATGGAACAATACTTGTTTGAAACAATCGAATCGTGAGCAACCAGTTACAAAAGTGAGAAACTTTTCTTTAAAAGATTAAAAATTCTTCCATAGAATTCAGATAATTTGTTAGTTAATGACAATTCAGATACATTTCTAATGCACTCAACTGAAGGTGTTGATCTAATAATTTTCCTTTCTCACATTCCCGAGTAAGTTTTCGCTATGATGAAGGTCTGCCACTTAAATACTGCCACAAGAAACCAATGCTGATGAACCATTTAAAATCTCCACGCTGTCGTCCAGATGTTTTCAATGAAATGAGACTCCTGTCGACCTGGATGAGCTATACGTTGATAACCAACTCTTCGCCTTCGCCTTCTCCGAGCCTGTGATACTGTGTCTTAATCCGATATCGTCATTGCAACAAGTTTTTGAAACGAAATAGTACCCTTAGGCCAAATCCAGCACGATACTACCTGATTACCCAATCAATTTAAAAGGCTTATAAAAAAGAGAATCCTTTTCACTTTTCACCAAGAGTGATAAATCGCTTCGTGCTGGATAGTTAGTTAGCTTCCACCGTTTTTTATCACTAGTGTTAATACCACACTACCCGGGCAAAGCAAACGGTGCTGCAGGCCAAACACTTTTCCGGAGCGCTTTATGCTGAATTCTAAAAGGCATTTATTTATCCTGTCCTTTGCTTTAATGTTCGTCCATCAGGATGCTTTTAAGCAGAGCATATTCAACGTCCCCTCGAGAGGACGACACTTCATCAAACACCGGAAAAGGTGAAAAATATTAATCATACATTCTACACCCCTTCTGCCCGTAGCAACGAAAGTCGAGAATGGATTAGATCAGGTATGATGAAACGAAGAGAGCGATCGGGCGAGATGTGGACGAAGCTTAAACCATGCTCAACCCAACACCAACGATGCCGTCTGTCAGCTCGTTCACAACAAAAGCACTTTTGAATATTTCAAAAACTAACTCACCAAAAGCCAACATCCATAAAACATCATACCCTGCACATGATGACGGGTTCGCCGAGACCGGTCGTTTCTGCCGCAGGAATGAAACAGGCTCGTGCTTTGAATATTTTGCACTCCACTCGGGGACACCCTTAAGTGACAGTTTGGAGCACGTTCTGTTGTGGAGTGTAGAATGTGAACGTGTGGAGAACACACAGAACCCAAGAAAAAACAACACCAAACGCTCTTTATGTGACTTTCCTCAATCTAGTTGTACATCGGAAAGGTAAAAGAATTATTAATCACCAATAACCCTCGGTCGGTGGGTGGACGTTTTCTTCTTCGATGGCTAAAGATATAGGATCAAAGTTGTTCCAACTGCCATAACCCAACTCATGGTGGTGCGTGCGTTCTTTATTTCAACTTGAGCCAGGGGAGCAAAGCGTAAAGCAGACGGGCTGTTTCTTCTACATGTGTCCTCAACCCACGGGGGAATCTAAATTGAATTTGGACCTCACCCCGGCCGGCCATCGTTGAATAAAGAATCGATTGTTGTTATGAGAATTGTGTTGACGATGTTTTCTTTTTAATTTCGCCGGTGTTGCTAGTAGGTACATTGATTTCTTGTTATAAAGTCACATTGGAATGCTATAGAATTGAAGCTGAAATTTCCTTGTTTTATATTACTTCTTGGAAGTGGTTTTATTTTGTTTTATGCTGTTAACTGAGATTTCTTTCGAGTTAATCTCAAAATCGTGACATCTGATTGTACAAGTCGATACTTCTTCTTCTTCTTCTCTGGCACTACAACCTCGGTAGGTCTTGGCCTGCTAGCAATTGCTAGCTTTCTGTGACTTATTTATACCCGTAGCTGGATAGTCAGTCCTGCGTTCGGGGAGGCGGTCCGCCGGGATTCGAACCCCGGTCCTGCCGTGTGAAGACCGGCGCCGCTATCGGATACACCACCGGGCCGCCCCGCTGGTCGATCGACAAGTCGATACAACCTATTGAAAAACTTTAAATCCATAATTATATACCATCTACTTTGACAGTACGCCTACTATTGAAAAGAAACCTTTAGTAAAAACTCCTTATTGAAATGTAAACACTAATAGAACATGTGTAAAATCCATCATCAATCATTGCAAACCATACCCAAACAAGACGGTGACTATTTTATCTAAAGCTGTGTCAATGGTAACAAATGCCAGTAAAACTCATGCATTAAACATTCGTAAACAACAGCAAAAACCAGGTCAAAACTATCCACCTGTTGCCTACTATTCCCTTTGGTGGGAATTAATGAATTGCTTTACTTTTTTTTCCACTCCCGAACTAGAAAAACATTGAACGGTGGAAAAATATGCTGAATGCCCCACGGTAATTACCACACCTGCCATGTATTATGTTCGTGATATTATGCGTTTTGTTGCTACGCGCATTTTCACCACTCATTTCGTACTGTTGCCTTCCATCTACCAGTCGACGGTTCTGGATCCGTAATCAAACAATTAGACCGAGCAAGACCACCTGCATGCTTCGGTGAAACATAATGAAGAAGAAAAAAAAAACACACATTTTCGACGGCCGAGCTTTAATCACTGCCCGGCGTAGACACACGGCATTGTATCGGGCACATGTTGTGGACTCGTAAATAAATTACGCTTCACTCCATTCGAGCATGAAACTGTCGCTCGCGCCCATATTCCCGTGCCCGACGAACACGCAGAGCATCATGTTGTTGGGTCAAACGCGAAAAACTGCCAGCGGCCTCGGACTGGGACTGATTGTAGATCATTTTGGGGTGGGCAAAGCATTTGTACCTGTTTGTTTCACGTTCTTCGGTTTGGTTCGGTGAGCGGCGGCGACCTACCGTCGTCATCACGTATCGACACTCGTTGGACAGGGCAATGTCATGTCGAATGAGTGAGCACCAGGACGATGACGGTGGAGTAGCCTCGGGACTAATTAGGATTCCGTGTTCATGCAATTTCGGCGTAATGCATCTGCAACAAGTGAAGGAACGACGCCAAGCGAAATGGGAAGATTTATACATTCTGAAATGCTTAAATTACGAGTCTGTAAACTAGGTAGATTGGACCTTGTTTTATTTACTGTACTTATTCTATTAATATGAAGAAGTTTTCATAACACTTTGTTATTTGGTCGATAAAACGATGCATAAATCATTATTTTATTAAGTCGCCTCGTGTCGATTTTTAAAATCACAACATAACCTTCTATTTCTTGCAAAAAAGACTTCATTTTCCCAGAACTTGTTAAAAGTACGATATAAAGCAATAAAAAAGAATCTCAGTCACTAGAAAATGTTGCAAAGCTGACATTCATAACCTTTTGCTACCGTTTTTTTTTTTGTCTTCACATACCGAGTATTATAAAATAGACATCCGGCACCATTTCGGCTTTGTCTACAGCTTCTGGGAAAACAGAAGAATTTGTAACATAATTTTTTTTTCATGGTGAAACATGAGTGCTAAGAATGAACTTTCACCTAACACGTGTACTCGTGACAACAAAAGAACATTTTTTGTAATTAGAAATCTAATGAAAAATAAAATGCTTTAGACATGAGAGTAGCCGTGTACATTGTGTTTTGCTCAAAATGATGTCTAACATTTCAGAGCATTGTTACATGCAAGGCCTTGTTTAAAACTAAACCATACATGTAAGAGTTCTTCATTAGAGTCATAAGAAATCTCTTTATCTGTACATACGTCTGTTTCGCATGAAGTAGAAGATTCCGATCCTCCATTAAGGAATAAATGTACTGCAAAAAATAAACTCCCCCAGTAAATATTAACCTATATTCCACAAATGGGCCATAATTTCATTTCTGTTTTATTACCACTTTACTTGCACACACACACACACATTCGCGTCCCTTCCAATGCCTGAAAACATCCTTCCCTAATCGATTCTCTTGGCGATGGCAGCAATTCAAAGATGTTTGATTTTGCCCCATGCTTGATATCCACGGCTTGTAGACTTTGGCTTTGAAATGTTGTTTTGATTGCCGTTTCGATTTATGCTTATGCAAATCTCATCATACGGGTTTCTACTTTCTCAATTGGGGATGTTGTAAGAGAAAAGGAGACCACAGAAACGATTCAGCGATACACGTGACATAATCTGTTCGGAGAAATTGTTTTTCTCGTCTTCCTGCCAAATGCAGCATAATGCATGTAAACCAGGAAGGAAGCAACGGAGCACATCATAAACAACAATTAAATTGCGTTTCTTAATGCGTTCAAAACAAAAGATTGGGAAAAAGACAAACAAAGTCCCTGCTACACTGTACAGTCAATACGATAATATTCATCGTCCTGTTGTTATGCTCGAGGCTTCTTGTTTTCCGTGTTAGTACACACACACACACTATCAAAGGCAAAATACAAGCAAAAATAAATTATCTTCATTGGCAAAGAAATCCCGCTTTGCCTGACAAGAGAAAACAGATGCACAGGGAAGCAAAGGTACAGGAACACACCTTACGATAAAACAACAACTGTCAGCAAAGTCAAAAGTTCTTGCATCGTACACCGTTTCTTAGAATGGTGCTCTTAGAGCTGCTATTTGTGTTGGTGGACAAGAAAAAAAAACCCTCGAAACTTTGTTGCTTCCCACCAACAGACACACGACTGTTTTAGCTTGTTTCGTTCAATTTTCATAAAGTTCAATTCCAAGACTCACCTGATAAGAACTATGGCAGCCGACGGAGCTATGCTTGCGATGTAGCGAGTGGCAGCAAATGTTCTCTTCTTCGAATGGCATTTTATCTTAGCGATTCTTAGAGGAAATCATTAGCTAAAGTAAAAAAAATGTAGCAAAAGAAGAAAACGAAAAAATGCGTGATGCGAAAACATTTTTCGGTTCTGAAACGATTAGTACCGAGAAAATGATGCTATATAGAGACTTTGACAGCTTCTGAAAGTTTTATCGCTTCCTAAAAGTGTCTTTTGAAGAACTTCATATTAAATATTAAAAAAATCTTTGCTACTGTTTTTTAAATCATTTGTATGCTCTCCTTACATGAGTCAACAAAACCCTAAAGGTGTGCTCTATTGTACGTCATCAATTAAATGTATACGCCTAAAAGTATACAATGCGTTGAATATTTAATATTAAAATCAAAACTGTAATAATTATATACGAATTTTTGTTACTTTTCTTCAGCTAAAAACTAAAAATTAATCGTCAATATTACTTACTAATAATGAGCAGTATTTGTCTTTAAAGACAAATAAACTAAATACGAAAGAAAAAGTTAAAAAAAAACGCTAGTTTAATAAAATGTTAACACACACACACTCGATTTCATAAAAAAAAAACAACTATACAAAGGAAGACACGTTGTGGTGCCCTTAAAAGTTAAAGATCCTTTAACGAGCATCCTTCATCCCGTACCCGGATTTCGAAACCCCCAATGCCTTGCCAGTGCAAAGTTAGACACACTATAAATTATTATTGCATCTTCCCGACAAAACCTACCACACTATGTACTGCATTGGGAACGACTCTCGGTATGTGTGCCATGTGTGTATCGCAATGATGTTCTTGGCGAAAATTGCTTCCCAAAACTCGAGACGTCTGTTTGGCAGTTGTTATGCCGTTTGCTACTTGGAAGTTGTGCTTCCCGTTTCCGATTAGAACCTATCCGGCTGACTAAAGATGTTTCCTTTTATGTGTATGACTTCCACAAGCTCGAGTACGGATACGAAGAACGCGATGAAAGCTCTAAAAAACACTACTATGAAGTCAACCTTAACGGTTCATTGCGATACGGTACTCGTTTTTCGGTAACGATGTCTACCCTTCTAGGAACATTTAAAGATGAAACAGTATAAAATCTGTAAAAATAAGCTTCTTTACCTTTTTATAAAATATATTTCACATCGTAACGGCGTTTTTGCACGCCCATAAAACTCCTGCCTATTTTAAAATAAAACCTTAAGAACACGTGATCGATATCATGCAAGCTGGCAAGCACAATAGAACGCAAATTAAGCCATGTCTTACATGTAAAGACTTCCGAAAGCAATTGCCATACCAGCAGAAACAGAGAGAGAAAGTCCTCACCCTACTTTACAGTGGGTGGTTCCTACCATTCGGCACACACGGACCAGGGAAAAACTATTGCCGAGCAGAGTACTCCGACCCGATCCGAATTGGGCGCTTCTTGCATGCATGCATGGGTGTGCGCCTGCACGTGAAGCCTGTTGCCTGATTGCACATTTATTCATTCACCCGATGACTCTCGTTTGTGTGCCTGTGTGTCTGTTTGTGTCTGTGTGTGTGTCTGCGTATTGTTTGAGTTTGTGCATTCATGCATCGTTCGTCTGCATTTGGCCTTCCCGTATGTATACATATATATTAATTTAAAGAGATAGAATTTCCCAACGGTACCTGCAGGTGATCACCGGGCTTTTGTGAACAGCCTCCGCACTTCCCGGTGCACATTATTTCCACACCCGTCTTCACCCGTTGCTCTGTGTTGGTTGTGCGCATTAGTGTGGCAACATAATTCAATGATTTCATTAGACTACAATAGCACCAGTGTCCCGGGTCAGGTACTTGTGTCACTGCAAGTGCCCTTGTGGAGGACGGTGCTGGTGTACGGCTCTCGGTGCCAGAAGGACCAAATCACGGCTGTCTATTGCACGAGGGTATCTTGTATGTGTGTGCTTAAACACTTGAAAGACATTTCGGTCGGCAGAAGCAGGCATCCTGTCCTGGGAACGTACGTGTGATTCTTGCACCATCGCACGTCCATCTTTAAAGTGTTGTTAAGGGATTAAAGAAAATGGAAGATGTTAGCACTAGCTGTACATACGTTCAATAGCTTCAACCGACATCCGATTTCATCGATAACTCATCCCACTCTAACCCATTCCATCTTCACGTAGGCTATGGCAAGGTGGCCACACCATCCACCCTGGCCGCACCCGGCACACCCCCGATCCGGCGCCAGTCATCCGGCCGTGGTCTCGATGCGCTCGTACCGCCACCCCGGCAGGGATCGTTCCGTGGACGCAGCTCGCCCATCAATCCGAACCCGCCGGACAAACCGTCGTTTTCCGTGTGGAAACGGCGCCCGTCGTGGCCCGAGGTGGAAATTAAGTCGTCGTCCGGGTAAGTTCCCTCCATTGGCCTGTATGGTTTTTACTGTGATTTTGCGTTGGTTTTTCTTTTATTTATCCTAAGCTCGCCTGAAACGAGAATAGGAGCAAAAAACTGAAGGGACCACTCTCCCGAGGTCCGAACGTGTGTTTTTTGCTTTTATTTGTTTTGTTTCGTGTTTTTGTCATGAATATCCGTTTTCAATCCAATTTACTCTTCATCCTCTCGGCTCAGTGTTACATTGTACGTTTATTTAGTGTGTTTTGCTGCTGCTCCTCTTTTACACCAAACGTTTGTGCTGTTGTTTTTTTTTTATTGTCCCCTCAACTAGGGTGGAGCAATAATCTGACGTACAGGGCATCATGCCTGAGGGTTGAAAATGCCCCTCGACATCAACACGAGCTCAGAGTTTTATCGCTCTCTCTCTCTCCCTCTTTTTGTCCGATATTCTAATTCTGACATAAAAATGCGTAGATAGAGCAAGAGAGCGAAATAGCATGACCCTTCTGTTGCTGGCTTTAGGCCATAAATCGATTTGTTCGATTTTCTAAGCAGATTTTGGGATCGGCGCTAACCGTGCTTAGCGTAATTTATGACGGTTACTTATTGGATCGATTAGTTACTTAAGATTTCTTCCCACTTCTCGCTACTTTACATAAATTTAAGCCAAGGTACTTACACCGAATTAGGTCTAAATTATGACAGCAAAAAATCGCATCCAAATTGGGGTTTTTGACAGGGTACCCAAAATAAGCAATTTCACTTGACATTGGCCATCGAAGGTTGTTGGCGGGATGCGTTTGATCGATACTACCGATCGAAATGGATTCATTATGATACAAGCTGTTTCATTAAAGCCATCCGCTCAATATGGTTCGTTCGATGAGTAACGACATAATGAAAAGCAATATTTTATGGGCCATAAAATTTGAGACAAGCTCGTTTACTTCGAAACATCTACTTACGGTTTCTGGACTCTGTTTATTTGATCAATTGGGGAATTACCTTTATAGGTTTTAGCAGGATGATTTATTTGTATTTATTTGTAAATATATCATGCAAACAGTAGTAATTTTCTTCTGAGGTATCGCTTTTCATAGAGACATAAATTTGGCATACAGCGTGAAAAACTTACCTGTTTATGAATGATTTTATACAGTAGCTTACATTGAAAAACTATCCATAAAAATCGAAGCAATATATATGCGAAGGTTTCTTGTTGAATTTCCATTCATTAATCGATAAGGATTTAAAACATTTCCCTTAGTCTATTACAAATTTCCATTACGTGGATGGAAACCCCTGCCAAATGTATTCCAAACCAGGAACCATGTGTCCTTCGCAATGGATCATCTCGCCACGTAGTATCTCGCCCATAATCTCTTTCGAAAGCAAAACATAACCACCGGCTTTAGCTCGTTTAAATTACATTATTATTAAACCTTTCCTGCTTGAATGACTTCCCTGGAAAACCGTCCACCCCATGTATACGTGCTGGTGATGTTAGGCTCGTCATTGAATGAACCCACCGAACTTTGGCCAAACAAAGCCAACCGAACGCATTACACCCTTGCGGGCAGAACCACCGTCCCATCCTCTTAGCCCAAAACCACGCGCACGCAACCAGCGTGTAATGTTTTTTGTGGGCAGCTGTGAAAAATTCATTACACTAATTTCTTTAATCTTTATCTTCTAAAATAGATACACACCGCCCAGTGGTCCACAATATCGCACCGTGCATTTGCTGTGGTTAGTCCGGAAATAGCTCGCTGTTATGCAGTGCTTTCCTTATTTTTCTGGGGCTCTAAACAAGCTGAATCTAAACCAGCCAGTAACGTGAAACTCCATGAAATTTGCCGAGAGGAGTTTGCGCGTGGGAAGCAATGGTTGCCATAATTAGTTTTCGAAAACCATAATAAAAGGGACCGCAGGAAGCACCCGAAGCTGACTCCCGGCTAACGGCTAATAATGTGTCCCCATTTCCTTTCAGCACGATGGGCGGGGAAGGATAATGTAATAGAATAGCCCGGAAACAGGCGCCCGTTGTGCGCATGGTGTCGTGAAATAAATGAAGCTTCCGGTGTAGTACGCTGTCAGCGCTACCAGACTGCACCTGTCATTTAAAACGGAGGATGGAGCTGTGAGATCTTTATTTTGAACAAAATGTGTGAAGGTTTTTTCACCATACAAACACGCTAAACTAAAGAAAGGATTTTGATTAAAAGAAATGTACAAAATATACAAAACTAAGTGCTATTCTTAATTTTTGATCAACCTAAAAAATGTTGACAGCCGTAACACGGATCTGTCAAACACTAAAGCTAAACGCTAAAAGAATACGAGTGAAATCTGATTGTGTAACCTATGAATCGGTGCAAATAGCTTGAACAATCACTCTTCATACCAGAAAAAAATAAATTTAATAATCGAACAAAGGATTGGTATATTAGTTTGATTACTTAGACACACCGTCAGCCAGAACAAAAAAAGCCGGCACAAAACATCCGTAGTTAACGCTTCGTAACGCTTGTGAGGTTGCTTATCACAATACACTTTATTTCCGCACTGTTACAACACGAGGTGAGGCGATTAAGAGAGGTTCCTAAACTCAACGATCCCTTTTTATAACCCATTTCTCTTTCGCGTTATCTAGCTATTCATGTCCATCCTCTCACTTACTCACTACTCACGCAATGCGTGAGTTCCTAAGTGATGCGTGTCCTCGCGTGGTCACTCATTCTCTTCACTATCACTTAAGTGATTCCTGGTGTGTGCGATGCGTATTCTCGCTAACCCTTAATGTCGCAGGTTGAGAGTGATGTTCTACAATTCTATTTTGTTTATGAAGGCGAACACCACAGCTTTCATACGGAATACGGAGAAAATTTTCAAACAATCAATCGTAAAATTTGAGACGAATGCAATAATATAACAAATAATTTAAATCATCAACAAGAAAAACGTTTTATTTGTGATACGCATGGAAAAGCGTTACTCTAGCTAACACACTGACGATTTGTTCTCCTGTATTTGCTGTAGATGGTCGAAACCTTAAGTTTGCCGTAACCAAAGTACATGACATGACATATAAGACATATTTTTTTGACATTCATTGTTATGAAACTTGATATTTTTGTCTCTATATGCAGAAAACCCCTGTATCCCAGAAACCCATATTCTATGAAGATAAACATGGGAAAATAATTCTTCGATAGCCTCAACAAAGTCCCGCTACCTGCCCATATTCGACCAAACAACAGTGAAATATATATCGCCCTATGCTCGGCACATATATGAGTTCGTATTTCTTTCACCCATGAAACAGTTTAACATAAAAAATGAATTTTCATTTCCCGCCACTGCTCATCATTTGCCGCTCCGGGTATTTTTTACCCATCAGCAAACCCCAACCAAGACCAAGTCCGAGAAAAAGGGATGAAAGCATAAACAATAGGGAAAAAGCTTTTAACTGCTAGGGATTGTTATTTTATAATTGTTTCACAATTACGGTCAGGTTTTAGTAAGCCACTGGGAATGATTACAAACGGACGGTGGTGTGGCGTTGGGACGCTGAAAAACCGGGTAGTACTTACCCGATGTTAGTGGCCCTACCAGTTTCCGCACCGTTGCTAAATACTCCGGTCCACCACGGAAAGCCCACCACTACCACTCTCGCCGGTCGATCCCGATGAAAGGCGCACGACCAACGCAGCTCAACCATAACAAAGAACTAACAGGGATAATACCGAGAATAATAGCTCGATACACTTTCACATGTTCACGTCCATGGGTTTGCCGGTGTGGTAGGAAAAACTGCTACTGCTACGGACGTCCTCGATGGGTTTGGATCGAAGAAACAGCTTTTCCGTATTTCCACGGTGGACAGCTTTGGCGTCGTTGGACCATTAGAGGGGGTAGGGGAGAAGGCGCGGGGGACGCCCTCGATGGGTTTGGATCGAAGGGACAGCTTTTCCGCAGTTCCACGGTGGACAGCTTTGGCGTCGTTGGACCATTAGGGGGGTAGGGGATAAAGGGGGGGGGGGTAGGTCTGTCAAGCCATTCGTCGATTCATTTCGTTTCGTTTCGATCCATTTCGTTCCAGTCGATTGTCAGCATTGCTAAATGGGGTGTGCCACGGATTATACGAGTGGCGGAATAGGTGGTTGGATAGGAAAAAAAGGGATAGGGATTAGGACTCGTCAATGGGAAATGAAATGATGTACCTATCAAACTAACTACATTCACCTGTTTTTTTTTTTGGTTTTGTTTCTTTCTTTTCCCTGATTTTGATGGATAGTTAACGGATAGAAAGTCTGTGAGTTGAACTTTGTACCTTTGCATATCGTGTTCCGCTTTGTTTTGCTAATATAATTAGGTTGGGATTTACTTAGTTTACTGACTTTTCTAAATCAACAAAAACTGACAAAACTTGTTCCATTTATTTATTTTAGTATTATTTTCGACTTCCATGCATTTGTACCTCTAGTATAGATGGCTCGTGTACCAGGAAATGCTGATACAATATCAATGAATGAGTGTAGATCGTACAGAATAAATGGAATGATAAATATTTAAACATGTTAGCTTAGAGCGAGACCATGTTTAACGAATCCTAAGTAAATGCTAACTTTGGAGAAATACATTTGATTTAAAAAAGCATTCCTAGTAGCTCAACAGAAGGGTCCTCTGGCTGTATTAGCCCTATGAATGAAAAGATACAAATATTTACCTTTTTTCTGCTACATTTATTTTTAAAATAACTCTCGTATTGCCGAAACTCTAGTTTAAAGGTAAATTGTTTATGGAACTTTTTTAAACATAATGCCAGCCCAACATCCCGTTACTATTATCAGGAAGTTTTCCAAAATGGTTCCCGCATTGGGCTGCGGAACTTTGTATCATTACAAACCGATTCTGCTATTTCCGACGCTCGTCGTTCATGTTGCTGAAAGCTTTCCGCATCGGAATTTGAAGAGTTGATGACGTATATTCCCATTACTAATGGGGAATGTTGGCTGGTGAATGGACAAAACAAACACGAACCCTTTTATGGTTTGTCCGTAATGTCTTCCATTTCCTACACATTTCCGGTCCCAGTTAACCTCGATAGGGGAGAGTATTGTGCGCGTCTAGTTGGGTGTGCGTTGTTGAGGGAAACGATTTAGGAGTTTCGTAAGGCAAATAAATAACTCAACTTCGTATTGAGTAAACAAATTGTTTTTATTTTGAATCCCAAAATACGAAATGCTAACTAGAATATTTTGAATTTTAATCTTAAAAGTTTAAAAATAAATAAATATTCGAGTTATGTCTATATAATCACTCGGTCCACATAACTACAAACCATTAGAGCACACTAAAAGTGATTGTTAATCCTCGTAGTGATGGATAGACCTTGCATTAGTTGCTTACTTCATTGTCCGCATTTCAAACATAATGACATGGCTTCGAATTTAACCTTCAACGCGCAACCCCAAATTACCTCACCCCAATATATCTGCCGGTCCAGTAACTCTCGTAATGCATTTTCATGAACCAATGCCCGAAGTGCACTTTTCCATTTGGGTGACTTGTTTGGTTCGTTACTGTTGGAAACAGTCCATTTAGACGACTGCTCCCGTTGTATAGAAACAAAAAAAAACCCAGCCAAACGCGCCTGGCTGTATGCAAACAGTAAAACGTACTAAACGAACCGCAACATATGCTACTTTTGTGTACCGTTGGCAAGAAGGCAGGACATGACGTTTACTTCAAAACCATTCATCAAACATCTACCTCGCCCAGCCTGCCGGTCTCGGTCTCCACCCAATCTTTCCTCCAACTCTAGCGCCAAGTCCATCGATCTTTGTTTCGTGCGGTTAGTGTTAAGCTCGGTTCGACGATTCGGTTCGGTTTGGCTTTGGCACCGAGCCAAAATACTTCCGGCGGAAACCTGTTGCCAACGTTTCGCCAGTGCCGTCCTTTGCCATCATACGGGTAATCCGACCGTTGTGTGGCCACCTGTTGTTTGTAGTCTCGTGTACCTTGCCACCTTCAATGACCCGTTGTCGCGTTCTTGTCCTTGCAAAGCACTCGAGCCCGCCTACTCGCGACGGTCATTACGGGCGTGCGAGTGATCGCGGACCGTGGAAGCATATGCCTGCCGGCACCACTCCCAAACGGTTCGGTAATGAAAACGTTTATTTTCCCGCACCCGTCCCCGTACTCTGGCCCCCTCTTGCTTGCCTGTCTGCTGCACCGCGGGTGATACGTGCGTGCGTCAGTTTCGTACACTCATCGACTCATTTCGAGCCATCAAGCACACAGACGAACAATTAATTTTGCCGCCACCTATTATCTCGTTGGCGACAGGTTGGCAACATTGTGTGTGTGTGTGTGTGTGTGTGTGTTCATACACCCGCCAGCACTGCCCCACTGGCATTATTTGGGTCGGTGTAGGCTGCTCGTGTTTGGAAATTACTCTCGGGGCCTGTGTTGAAAACAATTGCACCCAGCAGCGCATTGTTGGGATTTTGGGTGTCGGTTGCTACGCGACTAGACGAAGTTTAGGTACAGACGAGTTCTTGACAGTTTTCTGCATAGATTAATTAACAAATTAAAGATTCAAAAGGAGTACAAGGTAATAAATAGTTGGTTGTGTAAATCCATGCGACTACTAGCTTAAGATAAATCTGTTGCTTCTCTTGCCAACTTCAGCAGCATTTTCACCCGTCTACGCCTAGACGACGCTGTACAATAAAACTAATCACTGACGCCTGTTTTTCTCTCTCTCTTTCTCTCCTTCTCTCTTCAACCTGTTTGTTTTTTACATTTCTCCTCCGATTTGCTTCCCTTTTTGCTGACTTCCTGCCGTCACCTGTGTTTTTTGGCATGTTTTGCTCCACCAATTTATTCTTGCTCTTCTTCCCACCAATTTATTCCACTATTTTCCATTCCTTTTTTCAACAACAACTAACGTAATATGTAAACATCACCAATAACATGCTTTTGTGGTTGGTTAATCCAAACCATCACTTTCCTACGTACATCATTTTTGCACCACAAATCCTCGAACGCAAAAACCACCAAAATATAATACCCGATCACACTCACACTTGCACACAAATGCACACAAACACATACACCCATATATATATACGGCTCCAGTTATCCGTCCCGGGCTCCCATGATAATGGTGCAACCAGTGGCCGAGGAATGTTTCGCCTCGCACGGTCCAAACGAGCAAGGCGTGACGGAAATAGTGTATCGCTTCGACAAAATGAATCCACCCTATAATAGTGTCATGAGTGCGAATAACAATAGGTAACGAATTATGCAAACACCTACTCTCTCTCTCTCACTCTCTCTCGCTTTCTTTCTGTCTCCACTTGTGCTGTCGCTGCTATTACTTCCATCTTCTGTACCTTTACACCACTACTCGTGCTACTTGTTTACTACTGCGTGTACTAACTTCTCCCTTTACTACACAAACTAACACTAACACACACCTTCGCTCTATCATCTTCAGCTGTTGCTACTACTATTGCTACTCGTTTCCAAATATGTTTCCTGTGTACGCAAGCACATTCTTATACTTCATTCGAAAGACACGCGGCACACGCACACGCTCCTGTTGGGCCTGTTGGATTTGTTTCACACACGATGGTCGTTCGGTATTGATGTGTTTTCGTTGTTGGTTTTCGTGTATTTTCTGTGTCGTTGTTCATCTATGGTGTGCGTTCAGAAGCAAATCATTTATTTCACTAGGAACTGGGGAGGGTTTCGATTCATTGTTTCATTGCGGACATCTTAAAGATTATTGAATATTCTGAAGATAGAAGCGTATTTTGTAATGTTTCTTTTCATTCTCTCGATGTTCTCTGTGTAAACTGAATATGTCTGTGCTTCCCGTTCATTTTCTTGTGGTTTGTTCATAAATTCTTACCTTTTTTTGTTTCTTTTCAGCAAATATACATTTGTTTAATTGAAATTAATCCCCTTTATTTAAACTCAAACATTCTTTTGTCTCTTTTTTAATTTATCTTCCTCTTCCGTTATTATGTTAAATTTATATATTATTTTATAATTATATTACATTATTCATTGGTTTGGTAATCACTTGTGTTGATTTTTCGAATTGTAAAATCATACACATTATTTTTGCTGTAAATATCAATAAACCGTGTCATACAACCATCATCATAACAGTAACTGAGTGTTTTCAGTGCAATTTACAACTATTTTCTTCCATCCTTCCATCCATTTTCACGGATGACGTTTAACTTTGTGGCACTTTGTGATTGTCCCTTGATGTTCTCAATTGATGTTCCTTTCTGTTTTTATATCGACTCTTGAGTTTCACGGCTGCCGCTTGGTTTATGAGCATTGTTTTCATAGCTAAACTTTACTTCGTAAAATGAAACGAACGCGCGAACGGACGTACTATTTAGCATTCTTTCTTCCTTGGCAATGGGCTGCCTCGGATTACAGCCACTTCTCTGTGCGCACAATGAGCCGAAAAGAAAGAAACACACAACTCTAAACTGTGCTAGCTTTCCACGGCGGACCTACACTTTCTATGCAAATCTGTATTTAAACCTCGTTTAAGCAGAATCACACCAAAATGGAACCACAAAACCGGATTATGGAACCTTCATCGGGGTGCCGGGTGGTGAGCAATAAGTGCTCATCAATAGCAAAAAGCGCAGAAAATGGACCACGGCTAAGACGTGGTCAGAATATTGTATCGTGGCAGGTTCTTATCAAAAGCCCACACCAAGCATGGAAACATGGCTGACAATTCGCTCGTCTTTTTCTTTTTGTCTTTCGTCTTACTGTCCATCTTAAGACCGAGTGGCATTGGTTTTTTGCATGTGCTTCGGCTGCCCTCTGCTGCTGCTTCAATTGTACTGATCTAATCAGCAGCAGGTAATGTAATGTAAGCGACGACACAGCCACAGTTAACCTAGATTTTCATAAAGAGATCCGATCTGACAGTTCGGATGTGCTTTGGTAATGTAAGGGCAGGGCAAGAAAAGGTTTCATTTGTGCGTCTATTATCAGTTAGGTGTGTTAAATTAATTTTTCATGGTGAGTTCATTTGTGGGGTTTTTTTAAATTATGGGTGAAATTATTTCCTTTTTTTATTGGAACATAAATAGAACATTTTGATAAAGATAAGCTAAATTTGCAAAAATAAGGTTATTTATTCCATCTGAAGTTTAGAAATCGTTTGTGTCATCGTTGTTCCGTTATGTTTCGACTCGAACAAGCCTAAAAGTATGCAATCACTTCAATTATTCGATGTACAGAGTAATCGCCATTTGCAAAAAGCCTCCAAATTGCATACTTTTAGGCGTCATTCAATCCCAATTGTTCCCAACACAGCGTACAAACGATGGGAATCGAAATCTTACGATGAATTATTTACCGCTCACATTTATACACACATGTTACTGTTTATTAAGTTGAAGAAAGCTTAATTACTTCATATGATCCATTCAAATTGTTCACCCAAGTATTACTATATCAATAACACTTTTATCTGTTTACGTACCCGTACCCACTCCCAAATGCATGTTAATCAAAGCTGTTCACCCGTTCACGTACCTTCCGATCCCAAAAAACCCCAATCCTCCACCCCACCTCTATACATGTTCCTGTGTCAGTTGAGAAACAGTACAAATGATTTGAAATCGCGTTGATGATGGTAATGATGATGTGGCACCTTATAACTCGATGTTGACGCATTGGATATTTCGTTGATGTTTTGCGTGTACGGTGGCAAAGTCCATTTTCGTTTCTGTTTTCGTGTATATCTCGTCCGTACTAAACGTTCCGTTCACACTCACTTTCTTTTTCACCCGGTCAACAAGGTCACAGCCGGATGGTTCTAACACGTCCCCATTTCATTCTTTCTCTCTCTCTTTCTTTCTTTCTTTCTCTCCCCGGTTACAGTGTGCAGGAAAATGATGGTTCCTACTTCGAAAGCTTCACTGCCCTGTCATGGAAAAGCGAAAACCGGCGCATGTCGGCCGTACGGGCGGTCGAAACGAGGGCCGAAATACTGCCGGAGAATGACAACGATCGGTTGCTGGAGGATGACATCGAGCGGTCGGAACAGAAGGAGCATCTCTACCTGGACGTGCTGTACGCGATTGCGAATACGGTTGGAGCGCCGGCACCTGGCGGGCAGGTAGGTTGAATGCGGCAAGCGGTTTTGTCGTGACGATGATGGACTGATGGGTTACTGCATGGAGATGGATAGGTGTGGTCCTCGACAAAATTTTCCCATCCAATTTGAGAACACTTTCGTAAGAGTCTTGTATGCTGGTGGAATAAGAAAAGTTTTAGTTTTAGTTCTATAAATCACAGGAAAATGAATGACGTTTGAAGTGGCTAACAGTAACATATACATCCACAACACTTATATATTTAAAGTTTCACTCAAAGTAAAAAAAGTATGCTTTATTTCTCTTCCACGGGACACTGTCCCCAAAGCAATCTCGTAAGTGCAAGGTGTCGCACATTCTATCGCACCCAGAAAATGTGGAAAAATTCGTTTTGTCTCACCTTTTACGAACAGACACGTGATCAAGCTCGTGAAAAGCGAATATACTTTTTTCCCGAACACGTACGCGTCGTTCGTGTACTTTAACTTCAACCGAATGCTCAACATTAATGTTATCGAAATAAGCTACCTAAGATTCTTTCCATTATTGCTTCGGCACACTGATGAGAGTATGCTAATGAAGCAAAGCCGTGATAAACTTTTTTGACCCACATGTCTGCTGGCAGGCACATTTGCATTCCATGTTCCATTCCATTCCGGCACGTTATCGTACATTCTTCCCATTTTCACCACCTCTTGATGTTTCACCAGTGGATATGCGTGTGTGTGTGTGCGTAATGTGTTTGTTTCTGTGTATGTGTGTACTGTACGTTCGGTAAAAGACTCGAGAAGGCCCCCCCTAGAATTATTTGTGTGTAGCACTGTAATCTGTCAATTTTGTCGCACAGTGTTTTTTCATGCGGTCAAAATTTATTAAATAAATGCAATATTTATTATTGCTTAAAATATTTTATAGAGACCAACTAGAACATGAAAAATAAACTTAAATATGCCTTTTAATTAGTAAGTTGCTCTGCATAATGTTCGGCAATTTCCTAATCGTATCTATATTATATACCCGGTACAATGCTTCCTTCAAATATGTTCGACATCAAAGGGGCAGTTTATTGGCCGGAAAGTTCATCCGTTGCTAAACTAAAGAGATGAGATGATCCTTCGCCATCAAAATAAGAACTTATGATGAGGGAAGAGTTATTTAAATTCCAAATTTAGCCTTTTTTTCTTTCAATTCATTTATCTTTTTTTGTCCTACTAGAAGATCATCCGCCCCCATAGTGATTTCTTAGCGACATGTGCTGCGAATTGCATACATTTAGGCGGTTTTCCTATAGGGACCAACCAATTTCGTCAGGGGGGGGCCTTCTCGAGTCTTTTACCGTACGTTCATATATGCACCAGTTTTCCACTCACAAAACCCTGCCAATTATCTTGTCCCTCTGTTGTGGTGTTTAACATCGGTGTGTTGACATTGTGTTCCTTTTGTCTTGATTGATCTTTTGAATTCTTTGTTGATGTTATATTTGTCAATTTATCCTACGTCTGGGATCTGTTTCTGTATCTTATTTTAACTGTACTACAAACATATTCCTTTTGTTTGTACTTTCATGTAAATTGTATATTGTTATAATTTATATTTCATTTCCTACTTTGATTTCTCTTCTTCTTAAATGTGTTCTTTCTATTTCGAATCTTTCTCCCCTTCTTTAACTTCCCCCCGATCTCGTTCTATTTATTCTATGCTATCTTTTTCTCTACTTCTTCCAAACTTCTAACATTCTCTTCCACTCTATCTCTATCTTCTCTACTGTCTTCGCTGCACGCACTACCGTATGCTCTTGCACTACAATCCTGAACGATACTCAAACCGTATGGAAACCGTTCGTTCGTCGTTGTATGGAAACGACCTGTACTACTATACGGTGCGCGACATGGCACAATTCGGCCATCAACGATACGTACTCAAAAATAAAACCAAATTCCGATTTTCCATCCAACGGTCAATGTGCGATAAAACGTCTACCACTCAACGGCACTTGGACTACATACTTGCATACTTTTAACACACATCACTTAAAAAAGCGACTTAAAGTAAATATAATAATTCTTTCTTCCTTATCGTTCGAAAAGCGTTTTAAAATCTTTATAGAAAATGTTTTTTATATTTAGTGAAATCTGCTTATAGTGAACTGAACTGGTAATGTAGTGCTAACATAATGTTTAATAAGTCTTAACGTGTATAAATTTAACATTGAAACCTTATGCTTCTCGCTAAACTTTCATTCAGTAGCTTATTCTTAGTAATATCATACCTTCCGTTCTGCGTTTGTCACTTCTTCCTTGTGAATATTTCAACACACACATACCCTACAATCTTTTAATGCTCTTCCAAACGTTCATCACTCCATTTTGCTAACCATCCATGCAGCCGATAGACTGTCCCACTGAAAGCAACTCAAAAAAAAAACGACACAGGAAATGAGTTTTACAGCTTAGAATGGAAAACCCATTCCTTCGGGTTGCAACGAGATGGTATGGAAAAATGAAGTAGAAAAAAAACGACCGAACCTATGCAGTCACCGTACCAGGAACAATATCACTTCCTACGAACAGCAACACCTCTCAGGAATCCTAATTTTGTCTGAGATTGGTTGGCTGGCACAGGTACACAACACGTCTAAAAGAATCTCTGCACCAGTGCACCGCTATGTGACCGGATCGGCCATGCATCGGGTGTGTGCATATGTATGCTGACCATGGTCCATGATGGAATCAACTGACTGCAGCACCGTTCGCCTCGAAGCATAAATGGTGCACGTCATTTCGTCCAGATTCGATCCCATTGACTAGCTCGTAATTGAAAGGTTTCGACCGAAAGACGGCTCGTCCATCGGCCAGATGCAACCGGCCGGTTAGCTCCTGGCGCCTGGTGGACTGTTCCAACTTGACATGATTGTTTTGTTGCCTGTTGAAGATATGATTGAAGCGTGGTTCAAAAGAAATGATTTTAAACTTGAAACGAAAACAGAATAAAGGAAAGGAAGTTATTTAACAACGCAATCATATTAACTTTTTTTAGATTGGAATTATCAGTAGACATTGTCAGTATTTATATTTACTAAAATGTTTAATATTTTTAAATGGATTTTATTCGTGGTAATGTAAACTCCAAAAAACAACAATATTTCGGAAGTCTTTTCCCTGCAATCCAACCCATATTGCGAGTTCACTAAGAATCCTAGCATAGTAACAGAATTATTCTCCGAAATTGATGTTAATGTAACCTGATATTGTCGATCTAATTAAAAGAACGTTGGTTTAGTCTGCAAATGCAAATTTGTGAAGGTCATTATTTATAAATAATTGAAAATACATCAAGCTTAAATAAAAGTTCATAAAATTAATATATCATGAAACCTTATTCAAAACATTAAAGTTGAACGTCAGAGACGCACGAATAGAGAGTTTTTCGAAAAGAGCAGATAGGCTATCAACATTTCGCTTACTTTAGCTAATAACAATTATTGACAGGGGATAATCAATAATTGACCAATGGATTATAAATCCAATAGGATCATTCAAAGTCAATAACTTTCAAACACTAATTCGTATTCAATCGCATAAAATCTGTTCCGAAACATGATCAATATTTGTTCATATAAGGACTTTTCAAAGGAAAAGATGAAGTCGTCATGATTTTAACAGTAAATCTTCAATTATTCGTCAAGCAATCAGCCCAAATATTAAATTTGTAACAGTCCGGTTAATTTGAGCAAAACAAACTACGCTTCGTGATCGTTAAACTCAGCGTTCCTACTTTGAAATTCGATCACGGTCGCGGTTAAAAGTTGCGGCAAAGGTAACCCCTTTTTGTACCCACTGAAACAAGAACACATCCACCCAGTATCTGTTGCTTGCCGAAACCTTAATCAAACGGACAAACAATAGATACCGTCGGTCGGTAACCCCGTTTCTTCGTGTGGCTCAGCGACACCGGGTGACCGTGGGCGTTCGTAGAATTTTCTTTCGATCGTACCTTCTTTGCGTATTCGCGTGTGAGCTTGAACGAGAACTACCCGACGATGATGATGATGATGACGACGGCATCGGTTCGAATTGCCGGTACCGGTGAAGCGTAAGGCAATCCGATGAATGGGATGAGTGGAAGTAATGTTCATTCAACCCTGCCGAAAAAAACCACACACCCCGTAGTGTTTAAGTAGCGTGGGATTTTCGATTTGCGTCACCACAAGGAACAAAGTAAGGTGAGGGAAAAACAAAGTCTCCAACCATGTGCGACACTCGGCCTCATGCGATGATTTAACCACAGACGCACAATCCTCGGAACATGCCGAAACGCGTTTGGCGCTTGTGCTAGGCGATTGTCGGTTGAATCGAGAGTATACACAGAAACTGTCAAATTCAGTCGATGATGCTATTTCTTGTTGTCTCCAGTGAATGGGCACACGGGGCCTGAATGGAACGACGATGACGCAAACTAAACCTTCTGCTAACGAAGTTTGTTTTGTTGATCATCGTTTAATGTCGCGTAAAAGAAGCAAGAAGAGAAGAAAGCTTGTATAAGAAAGCGAACAAGGGTACGAAAGCATGATTCTTATTGAACATAAAATCACCATTTTACATGCATCGAGTCCACCGTTTCGAATGGTTTTTAAAATTAAATTCCTCACATGTAATCTCCTCACGGTACAACGCGGATGGTCTCGCGCCACGGTTTGTATCTTGAAACAGTTTTACAGCCTGATAAAACAGCTCCAGCCAACCTGCACCGGTTAGTACGTTGTTCTGGTGGCCAGTGGCAACCTGTACCATTAGGGGATGCTTGCACAACCTGCTACCTGTTTGCAATATTAAATTTGAGGAACCGTTAAACCATCAATGCTTTGTTATTTCTTGTGTTTGTGTCCGGCTACCTGGTATCACCATTTTTCGTTCTCGCACCAAACCCGAGTGTATGTGTGTATCGGTGCCCTACCTCAACCAGGGCGTCATCTTACCGACGTGCCAACTTCCTAAGCTCCTGAGCACCATATGCTCCACAATGGCGCGAACTGAATCGAATCGAAACCCTTAAAACCAGCTGCTGGAGCACAAAACTTGCTCTCCACCATGGTCGCGCTTTCGTCAACTTTTTGAGAGTTTTCCTGATTTCCTTTTTTTTTTGTACATACAATGGGAGTAAAATCCAATACCAACCGGTGACACATCCCATCGTTACCGAACCGGTCGGATGCCTGCCGGGGCTAGCGCCCCACTTCGTGGCAGTGGATTGGAAAAACGAAATGGAAAAGCTCGTTAGAAAATCTACATCATACCGGGTGTGTGCCCTTGTGAGTGTGTGTGTGGGGGCTGCCGAATGATATTTGCATGCATGCATGGATGGTACAATTTTTGATATGATCGGCTTTTTACATTTTCTCACGAGTTTTCTCCCGAAGTTAGCGGCTTTGGTATTTTATTCCTTGCCGTTTTTTTTCTCCTTTTCCGACTGTGCTCCTTTGTGTGCAGGAATGTTTTAAGAAGGCGAAAAGTGTGCGCTTGAAAGCTTTATTCAAGCATATTTATCATAAGTCAACTAAAAGACCGTTTTTCACGCTACAACTTGTACTTTTACTCTTTCTCTCTGTCTCCTTTTATCCATAATAAAATATCATCAAACATCTTTCCGGCATGTACATGTATATTAAAACCATACGAAGTAGTATAGCTAACCACATTCTTCCTAACGGCTACCATAGTTTAGTCTGCCATTCTGCTTCGCTTTATTAGAAACGAAACACAGAAAACAAAAAAACGGATGCATCTCATCAACGGTATGAAAATCACACTGATCGCATCTTTGTCTTCTCTTACCTTTCCTGCGATTATTCGCTCCCGGGAAATGCGGGTCGTCGGATGAACAAAACAACAAACCACCACCAACACTGACACTGGGGCTGCAGTTTGCGCACTACAAAGAGGAGATGTACCTTCAGGCGCAGCGCGTGTTCAACGTGTCGGCCGACCGGCACTACCGGCTGCTGCATGCCGCCACCGAGGAAAAGCCCAAAATCATCGTGCTCACCGTGATCGTGCAGGAAGCGGAAGCGCTCGAGGCGAAGGATGCCAACGGTGAGTGAAGTCTATGTCGTGTTTATTATTACTGTTGGGTTTATGGGATTTCGTTTGTTTTTGTGGAACAAACTTTCCTACTGCAGGGTTGATTTGTGACGTTGTATCTGTCGCAATGATGGGTGAAGAAGCCGTGATATCTGTGAAAAATTACTGGTAAGAGCTGGTGTTTAATGTAAAAGTTGGTGTAATATTATGAGAAAAAATATGCTGAGCTTAATTCTTCTTCTTTCTTGGTCTAACGACCTCTTAGGTCATGCCTGCCATTTCTGGCTTACTAGACTTATTGTTACCGCATAGTTGGATAGTCAGTCCTCACTATGGGGGAACGGCCCAGATGAGACTTGAACCCCGGTCCTGCCGTGTGAAGACCGGCGCCGCTGTCGCATCTACCACCGGGCCACCCCTTTCTGTTTATCTATTGATACATTTGTTCCTGCAAAAGGATACCATTGTCGGCAGCTAGTGTCACAGTTAGGGGTTTTCATCGTCAATTTTTTTGTACGTTATACATTACACTGTTTCAAAGTTAACGTATGCGTTAAAAAAAGACTTATTTTATAATTGCTTAATTGTTTAATTGTTTATTAAATTCTACGGACCACCTGAGGCCCCCTTGAAGCGTATTTAGCTACATTTTACATAAAAAACATGCAGTTGAACTTGTCAGATACAAATTAACCTAAAGTCGGACGCACAGCACGAATAATGTTGTAAAACGCGGCGCGCGACATGTCCGGT
>KZ063689.1:0-23944 GCA_002091835.1 Anopheles maculatus
AGGGATAAAGGAAACATGGTTGGGGAAAAAAAAAAGTCGGGAAACCGGTGAACCTGTACTGTGCGCTGGATTGCCTCTAAATGCAATCCTACCACGTGGAATCTTTTGCGAAGCGTGTCTCGCATACCGAGTCTGTCCTGTCTTGTTCAAAACTCTAAGATATTGCGTTGGCAATTTTCTCGTCCCCGGGAGCATGAGAAATGTTCGATCTGCCTGCTTTTGTAGCACATGAAAAATATTTTGCATAACTATAATCGATCCATCTAGCTTACGCTACATTTTTTTACGCTATAAATAGCTCAAATTTCTACTCACAAAACGGAGAACCACGTTCGAGGTCCAGTTCTTGAGGCAGGTGGAAATTGAATGATTGAAAAACGTTGTATTACAATTTGTTACAATAAATCACACCACCAATTGGCCTATTTTACACTCTTACCTTCCGTGTGTGTGTGTATGTGACATCGTATGCTGCTTGTTTTTTTTTTTATATTTTTAGCTTACTTATAAATACAATACGCTGGGCAGCTAGGAAATGTACAAGAGAGAAGGAAAAACCCGTGTAACTCTTAGCATTTTGCCCTTGCATTCATTCGCATTTGCACAGAATTTGTGCTCACAAACACAACATTAGCAAAGTTTTTCTTTTAATGAGTAAAGTAAGCGTTCAACCTCGTTTCCTACAATTTTGTCATGTACCGATTGTAATGAGAAGAAACGAAATTATCGTTTCGAACAATGCGAAACAACATAACATGCAACTATAACGGCCGTCCTGTCGTTCTGTGCAGCAGCTGTTGCGTTTTTTAAACTCTTTTCGCTGAAAATAAAACACCCGCATGTGTGTGTGTGCGGGTCTGCAAACTAAAAACAATCGTAATGTTCCGTTTCTAAAAGCAACAAGGCCCACCGATTGCTGGTGGTGGCTTGTAAGGATCGTTATGAAACTATTTATATTTTATTGTTGTTGAGTTTGTTTCTACCCACTATAAAACGCAAAACAAAGAGGAAAAATGTATTCGTGAACGTTGCGAGCGGCACCGTATCGTATATAAACACCAGTCAAAACTGGTTATCGTAATAGGGCTTTCTTTTTCTCGCGTTCACTCGCGAACTGTAAACGCTCGCGTCTTGAGTGGCTCTTGAGGGCCAATGGCTTGCACCTCTTGTTTCCGGTACCACGTCAAACGAAACACACACACACACAAACGATTCTCGAGTGTTTCTCGCCAGGGATTGAATTGTGCCCGAAACCGATTAGCGCACGGAGAAGTGTGTTTGTTTAAACGAAATCAAACAAACTTCACATTCGCTATCGGGGAACGTTCGGTGGATTGTGTGTGGATGGTTTCCAAAAACCGCCCTCGGTCGCATATCTGGCGGAGTGCCTTGGTGGGAAAGCCGACTGAGTGAAAAAGGACGCCAGTATGTCGAGTGGTGGAGTGGCGCGAGTCCTTCCAAATGTTATGACCGTCCTGCCGATCATTAGCATAAAATAGCACCATCATCTTTCACTGCTTCTCCACCGTCCTCTTCCACACCCCAAACGTTTCGTCCCACCCTTCTCCCATATCGACTTCTTTTCGGGTTCGGTCAGCTGGTGTAGCTCGGATGGCAAACCACCACCGCTGCTTGAACGTGAGCGATGACTAATGATGGTGACACACGACAGCTGCAGACAACGGACTGACGGTGGTGTAAAGAGGCGTGTATGGATAGTCGATAGCTAATTTGTGCCTCACTCGCATCTTCTCCCTCTTGTATCGTCTGTGACAAGGCAGTGAAAAGGACGCGGATGCGTAAGCAAAGTAATATCCTCGCAAGAGTTGTTGAATGCTCTGCGAGTGTTGCTCATTTACAATCAAAATGCAAAACGGTAAGGGAACGGAGCCGTTGAACGAATGGGCAGCAATAAACAAAAGGACACACACACACCGCACGAAGGATGCGAGCACATTAATGGGGTAGAACGGTTTGTGGAATAGCTGCTGATCGTTGCAAAAATAGCAACCAGTTTGCCTGTTAGTCAATGATTAATTCAATGATATCTGTTAATTTGGGTCGGTCTGCAAATGCCTGTACTTTGTCAGCAAGGAAGCACATGATTGGGAGAGCAAAACATTAGGCGTCTCCATGAAGGCGCGATCCTGTTAAAGATAAACGACCAGGCGTCTCCATATAGAAGATATTAATTTTGAACGAAACACTAGGCGTCTCCATTTGGATGGCGATTGTGTTGTGCTGTTGATTTGGAAGGCATTTAAAGTACCTGAAATAAAAGGGGTTTAAAGTCGCCGTTATAGTATTTTAGAGACCACAAAACATTCAACTAATTTAGCTTTATTCCTATCAATAATCAATTTTAAAGCACTCGAATTAAGCTTTATCCAACTTCAGGTGGATCAAATCACACTTAGTATGCGCGTTTAAATGCACTTGTTGCCTATGCCGCGTTGCCATTCGTGTTAGTTTTAAGCTCCACTTTCATAAATTACCGTTAACCTTTCCCTGTTGAAGTTCAGCGGTTTTTTCCCCTCGTCTTATGCCCTTACTCACGCGAAATGTTGATGCCAGTAAAGCGCGCTTGTTTTAAATGCCATTTAGGGTCGAATCGGGTAATAACGGATATGGAAGTTTGTTTAGAGAGATTATACGGCTATAAAACGGCCACCGTTCTCTACACTGCCGGGCCCCGGGGTATTAGGGTATACGGACGTGACAGACAAATGTTTATGGCATTCTGCTGTCGTGTTGGTCGTGTGCTACGCGGTCGTGTGATGTGCACACGTGTTGAGTTTCGTTCTCTGCTGGCGTATGGTGTTTTTTTTTTATAAATGTATTTAGAAATTCATAATATAATTTTTATTCGACTTCATTTATGCATACGCAAGCATCATATCTAACACCGGGAACTCATTTGATTTGAAAACAAGCTCTAACAGAACTCCTTGTAGAAAGTACATCCCTTCCAATAAAATTCAATCTGTAGTAAAATGAAAAATCTTTGCTTCGTTACGTATTCCCGTACCGTTCAAGAGCTTGCGCTCGGTATAATATTCCTTTGTGGCTAGAGCGATTAGTTTCCCTTCGTACAGCTCCGTACAGCTCGCTTGTGCATTGGACGCAACGCATGAATCGCTCATATTTTATCCGAGCAGCAGTTTCATTTGCATAGTCAGCTAGAAGACGATGAACGGCATTGTTCTATCTTGATGGCGTCTTGGGATTCATCTCGGATCCGGATAGCACAAATACATGGATGGCATCATGCAACGAGCGAGCTGCATTCCGACGTGCCTGTCTTAAGCGACGCATGCACATGTTACCAGACGCGGATACATAGGATTGCCAATGTCGTTCAGAGTCGTATTTTGCCATTCCATACTGCCCGGATACGACTGCTGAGCTGATTGATGGAAATCGTGCATCGTGGACTTTAATTTCTCATTCTCCGGTACCGATCCACCGAACACCGAAATGTTGCACATTTCCAGCCACAAGCTCCGTTCCAATTTCCCACGCGTGTGTACATTTTTATGATCCCGCAAGAACACTTGCGAGAAATCATCATTGCTGCCCGGCATTGTCCCGGATTTTGTTGGCCTCTTTTTGGCCCCAAAATTGTCATCCACGCTGTTGACATCGTGACGTGACCGAAAATTGTGCTCAATGGACACCAGTTTTCCAATCCCTGACGGTGCTCGATTCGTTCCGGTTGAATGGGTGTCCTCTGCCAGGGTTTTTTTTTGTTATTGGTGCTCATCAATGAAATATTTTGCCATCAGATTTTTTTGTTCTGTGCTGTTTCCCTTGTGGAGAAGTTCTTTTATAAGCCCTCAACCGCAACACCTCAGCACGGGCATCCCGCGTTGTGTGTGTTCCCGCATCCCAATCCCCAGGTCCGGTAAAAAGTTTCCTGCTCGTTTCGAGCGTGAATTGTACGAGCCAACGGATGAAAGCTTTCTCAATTATTTAACCTTGCTTCCCACGCGCTAGCTTATAAATCGGAGGCCTTTTTTGGTTGGAAAATATCACAAAACTTGCCCAGTTTCGACTGCGTTGTGGGTAAAGCGTTGGGGGGTTTTGCAAAGGGGGCAGTTGTGCCAGCTAAAAGAGTCACTTTTGTCGCTACTTTTTCCCAGTTTTTGCCCTCTGAACTGTGGTCCACAAATTCATCGGTCGGTTGTTTTTTTTCCCTTCTCTCACCGCTAAACGATTTGTACCGGACGACCTCGTCGATCCCGTTCTGCTCGTTGGGTTCATTAAATTAGAAAATTGATGAAAACCGACGACGACGACTGTCCTTTCTCGGTCAAATCGGGCGAGTGAAAAAGTGGTCAAACCATCACCACCGCCGGTCCCTGAACAGGAAGAGACATTTCACGCAACATCGGGTGGATAATTGCGATCGATTGATTAGTTTTGAAAATTGAGGTTATCGCGTCGCGGGTAATTGATGTTCTGCTTTCCGAGTGCGTATCATTCCATGATAGAAAACTGTTTTGAACATTAAAGTTATTTTATGCAAAAATAATATTTTCTTTCTTTTCAAATTTAATAAATAATTTAATAAAGCAAATGATTACAAAATAACACTATTAATATACCTCAATTTAAAACAAGCTATTAGAGCTACTAGAGCTCACAGAAAAGAAATTAATCAACTTAATATCCGTTACCCGTTACGTTCGTGAATAACATGAAAAATACATTTGTTAATAAAACTCATCCCCTGCGAAACAATCTCACGCGAGACCTGAAACAAGAGAAATTTTGATATGTCATCCCTTTGCTCGGATCTTTCAATCAAAATAAGTCCGCTGTCAGCCGGTCAGAAACGTTCAAAACGTGTCTTCCCTCGTGCAAACTCTATCTTTGTGGTAAAATTAGAGTTTTATTATGTGCTCATTTTGATGGTATTTACACACACACAAACACAACTGGCCAGAGCAGAGACCCAAATAAGCAGCGTCGTAATAAGCAGCGTCGTGTGTAGCGTAAAAGAACCATACATATGCCATTTAATAGCCAACTCCAGGGTCCAGATTGGAAATCAATCGAGCTTACCCGAGATCAGTTACGAAGGGTGCCGCTTGTCGACGAACGCTGAGACCTGAGTTTTGCCTACGGCAGTGCCTTGGAAAAAAGCTTTTGCGTCGTTACGAAAGGTCGTCCTACCGGTTTTTTTGTTGTTTAGAAGCGGTAACCTATTTGGAAACCATGTCCGTGTCTGGCCTCGGTGAAGCCCTAAAAAGCCTGGATAACCGATTGCCCGGAACCGATGACCAGACGTCCTATCATAACGTACTCCTGAGGCTCCGAGCGTAAAAGGGTTTCACCGGACCGGGCTCCGCAAAAGGGACTTACAGTGTGGGGAGTGTTTTGTGGTGTTCATGTTTCCTCACACGCTACGCTTTGTGTTCGGTTTCGGTGGTTGGATTAGAGCTTGTTTAGTTTCTTCATATGACCGACCTCGCTGTCTCTCACCCGGTTGTCTCCATCTAGTGTGTGTTATATGAGCTGACTGTGTTCTTACGAGCTTAGTTTTGCTGCTGTAGACAGTTGTCCAGTTGTCCAGTTTTTCAGGTCGCCTAAATCAACCAGACCGAATGGCCCAAAATGCCTTGCGCCTTCAGACCGGTAAGCTGATTGCGGTCGAGGAGGTATAACGAATTCGCGCTCGTTAATTTGAACCTTTCGGTGGTGTTTCGATATGGTTCGGTTGCTGTATAATATCCTCGCCACGTTGCTAACTACTTTAGCCTTTTAGGGATGATTGTTCATTCCGGTTGGCACTTAAATACAGACGTGCTGGTAAATTTTGCTTCGGAATGTGTGTATTTAAGTGAAAGCAGACGACTGAATCTGGCAGCGATCAGTTATTCATTTTTGGAAAGAAAATATTGTTATGAAACAGATAACAAATTTAAAAGTGTTGAGGCACACTATTTTGTTATCTTTATGTACACTCCTGGCTATGTATATCGATGCGCCAAGAAATAAAATTCTTGCACAGTCACCCTCCAAATATCAACATAGTTGCGCCGCCGATAGAACGCAAAGTTGGCCTCCAAAAAGGGGTTTCCTTTCCCGGTGCTTAATTCAATTTAATCCCTGGAAGTCTCGGATCGCAACTGCTGCCAAATTTTCACCACGATAGTCGAGTGGTTAGGAAAGAGTCGCGCAGCACGAGCCGCCAACGAACCGGGCGGCAAGTGTTTCTTCGATGCTGTGTTACCCCTACCTTTTGCTGGCATCGAATCACGCCTATCGAGCGATATTCTAAAGCGGCGAAAGCGCTGCAGCAGAGATAATTTAAATAATTACTGCTAACATCGTTAACACTTTGTAAACACAATTCTGGCTTTAGCATATGGTTTGGATTTGGGTAGAAAGTGTGTGGAACGACGTAGAGCGACAGTGAGGCTAAATTAATTGAATGTCAGATGTTTGTACAAATAAAAGGAGCATTTTTCGTGCGACCGAAATGTTGTTAGTTTTCCACTCAATTTGTACACCTTTTGGGGAAGGTTAAGAAATTTAATTTAGACACCGAACGGGTTTGAATAATTCACTCCATTACCATAAACTGGTTTGAACACACGTCCCTGCACGACACGGCTTTAAAACAATGTTTCAATAATGCATAATAAAATGTAAAACCACTCCACCGAAAAGGTAGAAAGGGAAACATTTGTACGGTTTCTTGATGTCGCTGAACGGAGATACATGTCAACTAATCGTTTTAAAGCACCCAAATGGTACATACATATTTTAAAAATGCTACTGTTACGCAGACACAACACACCGTACCACGCTTGAGCTTAATATTCCAGTAAGCTCACAGAGAGGTCGTTGATTGTATGTGTTTTCTGTACTTCTGTGTCGTCATTTCTTAAAAAAATCAATGTTTTCTGTACGATTGGGCTTCGTATAATAGCGGCAAAAAAAAAAAGAAAGAAAACCTAGGCCCCTGCAGACATGAGCGCACAAAATATTCATCATCACGCCTTTACCCTCGAGCACAGTGTGACAGTTCCAGCGTGTATGGGTGTGTGTGTTTTTTCGCTCTCTCTCGTTTTGGTTTCATTTTCTATCCCTTCCGAGAGACAAGAACGCTACTCGGAAAACGAATAATCCTATAATGTGCTGTGTTCCATTCCGGGGTGGTATTGTGCCTAAATTCCCTTTTTCGTATGGATTAGATTTAGGAAAATGCTTTCGGTTCTCGGTACCGGTGTCTAGTGATCGATACTGAAAGTCATCCCTGAATAGCATACGGTTCGTGTATGGGCACATGCAAATTACTGCCAATTGTGTAACGGGTCTGTAGGAAGAAGCAATTTAAATCGTTTAATAAGCATGTTCAAAATTAAACTTCTCATATTGAGAAGGAGGTAGTAAGCGATCGCTGGAAGTAATATTTGTGCGTTTCTCGTTCAGTTTCCTCGTATGTACCATTGCAGTCGCCCTATCGGCATATTCGCCCCCGGTCGAGGATGTCGTTACGGTTCATCGATTTCCCGGAGAGCAAGCGACAGATAAAATTAAACCACAATGGAGACGCCCGGTTGGTGATCGTTTGGTTCGATCCGGCCGATGGAGGCGCCTAGTGTCGGTTGACCGGTGCGATTTCGAACGCTACCTGTGCTCCTGCTGGGATGCGAATGTGTATCAATGGACCGCGTTGTATCGTGTTAGGCGACAATTTACGCTCGTTCATCCCACCGGTTAGCGCTTTGGTTATGGAGCAGAGCCAGAATATTAAGCGCTAAGCTCTCGAGTTTTGGTAGTGAATTAATTTTTATTAGCGTGTACTGGACACTGTCCGTTGTGCTGTGGTTTTTCGGGATGGTAGATATCAGCAGTTGCGATCATCCAAAACGACTTATAGCGTTTATTAATTTAAAATATTCTGAAACGAAAATTTTCCAAACAAAAAACGATGTTGACAACACATTTTCCATATAATTGCACATTTTAATCCTGTCCAATGTACGCAACGCTTCTACCAGCACATGGGTGTTTTTTTTTTGTTTCTATAAACAGTCCGGAAATGACCCATAACGGTAACGATTATCGTTAAGTTTCCGGTCTTCCCTCCGCTAAACCGGTTTCGAACGAAAGTTTGCTGGAGATAGTGGGAAAAAAAAGCTGGTGATCTGGGGCAAAAGTTTTGTCTCGGGTCGCTTTGTAGTGTGCTGGTAAAATGGAGCACTTCTCGTGTGCATGAAAAGTTCAGCTACAGTGGAAAACTTTTGCACTCAATAGAAGAAAGCTCGAGCCTAACACAAATGAGTCTGTGTGTGTCGTCCTTTCCGGTGTTTGTTGGTGAGTGGCACGAAGTAAAGAGAAAGAAGGAGAAGGAGAGAGGACCAGCGTCTATTGTTTTATTAATTGATGATAGCCAAAGTTTTGCTACGTTCCATCGGCCATCGTCTGAGCACCCATGTGTGCTTTTGTGGGTGGAAATGTGTGTGTGCATGTATGCGATTTTGGGAAACAAGTGTGATAATCATTATTTCCTGCCACGCGTCGTGAGGCCAAACTTGTTCACCTTCTAGTTATTATGCACTCGACTGTAAAAAAATCGCTTGTTCGCTGTGGTGAGCTTGTTGAAGTGCAGTTTGAAAGTAAAGTTTTGCATTCAATGTTGGCTTTTATCATTATTCTTCTGGGCTCTTTTAAAATGTAATAATTTAAAGTTATCCACCCATGGTTTAATAAGCATTTAAAACAGCTGATTAAAATGATGTTTCAATTTATACTCAGGATACGAAAAGTAGAACAAAGTAAACGAATCTCTCCGGTTTAAGAATGATTGCACCCATATTTTCAAATATTTTTAGAAACATAATTCAATATTTCCATACTGGGGCAAGAATATGATCGCTTCAAAAATGTACAAGCATATTAGCAATTATAGAATTCAATAAAAGAAAATCCAAAAGAGAAATGTTTCTTCAGTACCAAAAACGTACTTTTAACGCCTGTGCGTCCTGTTCTTATCAGCGTAACAGCGTCATCACATTTGAAGAGCCTCATTACTACTAATCGCAAGAAAGCAGAACGTTTCCATCGTGCAAAAAAAAAAACCTCCCGGACGATCCCAACCAGCCCATCGTTTATGGCTTTATGCTTTCGGGGTAGCTGTCATCATGTTACTGTCGTTTTCGTTGTACGCTTTTCTTGCTTCTGTACGTTAGTCCCTTGCTCACTTGTCAATGGTGGTGCCGGTCGTTTACCGTTCGGGTTCAGTAAGCATCCTTCCCTTTCAATGGCTTTGTCACATTGCAAAAGCGATGGACTTCTTGTCCCTGCGACTCGTTGGGATCAAATCGTTAGACGATGTCAAATGACAAATGAACATTGCTTGTCCCGTTCTAGCGCACCCAGGTTATTCTTCTAGAGCTGTGTGTGTGTGTGTATGTTTACCAAAAGCAATTATTATTATCACGTCAACGAAAACTCAGTGTGCGTTTGTGTTAGAAAGAGACTTTGTTACTCTGTATTGGTGACAACACCGAATTCGCAGACACAAGCCGGTTTTCTATCCTTCTTTTTGTGTCGGGATTCGTTCACAAACACTAGCGGTCGGTCGCTGAGTCAGACCGAAGCATGTGGCATTCTCCCTGTCCGACAGACGTTGCTCATGCGCACACACCGATCCAAAGTCCTACACCAATACAAACGGCAAACAATGCAACGCGCCTTTCCTCTCGAAACGGCTGGGTAAAATCAAACGCATCTGTCGCTGTAAGGGATCCTTTTTGGTGGTAGTGTGTGCTTGTGTTGGTTCGTTGCGAAATGCGCCGGTATGCTGGCAGAGTAACATAACACTACCGAGCGTCAATGCGTCCTCGTTGCACAGACAAACCACAGGAGTAACGCGCGTGCATCAACACTTGTGCAAATGTTAACGCAACATTTTAGAAGCATCAGTTTTTACACTCGCGAAGTAGTCGTAAAGTAATTTAACCTCGTCTTTATTCCACAAGAAACAAAACTGTATCTGTCTTTATTCCACAAGAAAAATCTGTATGGGTGTATGGTAATACGTTACGCTTGTGGTAAAAGAGGTGAAGAAAAAGGTGTTATCTTGTTTTGCTTGTTTCTTGGGCCTCCGAATCAACAAACCTCCGAAGTAACCCGGTCACAAGGAACTGGTGTAGTGTGACCTAAAATTCTGTGTTTAATATTAGACAGTAGGACTGTGTTCGTACTAAGAATTTAATTTTAAAAGGATATGGACGGCTTACCGAGAAAATATTCACCAGAAATTGTTGCTACTCCTGTACAACTGTTGGACCTCGGGCTTGCGTTCGCTTCTAGCCATCCCTTGAAACCTTGGGAAACTGTTTAAAGGGGAGAAAAATGGTTTCCCTCACTCTTGAGGGGAACGTTCGAAATGAAGCATAGTCACGCAATTCTTTTCAGTGTTTCGCGTAGCTGTGAGCGATGAGGTTAGTTTTTTTTTCACCACGCTCGGGAGCACGTAAACGCTTACGCCTAGCTTTAATCGCACGCGATGTTCACACGCATGCATCACCTTTCAGCGACGACCGTTAAAGTTCCTGTTAGGCTTGTTAGGTACCTGCACCGTGCGCAAATGCACTTGTGCGATAGCTTCGAACGTGAGTTCGTAAATTTTATTACACCAAGGTGCAATTGAGGTCTTAATAATAATCGACCTAAATATAGGACTGGTTGCTGTGTATAGATGCGTGCTGGCAGGAAATATTTCCCAACAAACATAAAAGGATAATTTTTCCTGTCACTTTGTAAGTTACACACGTCCGCCTCGTTTCGTTCTCTCTCTCTCTCGCTTTCTCCCTATCTTCACTCTCATCATGAATGACGTAAAGTGCAACGGAACGCGCGTGTGTGTGTACGGTTCTAGCTAATGGTTATTGCAATTTTTAAACTACGGGTAGACGCGTGTACTTCGATGCCTCTGTGGATGTGTGCACGTGTGTGTGCTCCGAAGCAAGAAGAAAGACAAACAATTGCAGCGAATGTCGAATAGGAAAGCTTCGCATCAACCAGAATAACAAAAGCATCTACCATCTGCATGTCCTCACCGTGCTCCGCTCGGATGCAACATTGTATTTGCACATCCTTAGCTTTATAGAAGGAGGAGCATAAAAAAAAACCAACCCACCGCTAGAAAGAAAAAGCGCCACGTCTTTAACGGAACGCGCAGCAGAACGAACGTGTTTTAGTGTACGATTTCTTCATTATATCCTTTTGCCCATCGTGTTTTCTATTGTGCGTGTGTGCTTGTGCTCGTGTGCTGTTGTTTGGGGGAAAGAAGTGCAAGCAGTGTGTACAGAGTGCAACTTTTTTTTAATTTGTCTTGTATTGTTAGGCAGTCTCATCGTGTTGAAGGAGTGTGAATGGTGTTTGTGAAAAAAATGCATCTTTTGCTGCCTCGACCTGGTTCAACTTTAACTTGTGAAGTTGTTTTAGTGGTGTTGTAGTGATATCGGTAATTGAAGTTGTGTTTTATTTGTTTATGGTTGAAACGTCATCCAAGTTGTGTGTGCCGCACCACCTCTTATACCAGTGTTTTTATAAAGTACAAACGGAAAAGTGCATATCTATCGATCGATAATCATCAAGAATTGCATGTGAAGGTGAATGTACTCGTCGGGTTAGCTGCTTTGTGTTTGTTGGTAAAGTGTCGCGTGATGAAAACGTTAGCACTGCGTAATTGTAGCATTGTATGACCACAGCGTTACATCGCAAGTATACACCGGGCGGCCCGTCATGAACCTCCCAGCATAAAATCGGTGCGGGTGGAAAGTGAATCCCGTTAATCAACTGCGGAGGCGCTTGCACAGGCGCCCGCAAGGAGATGAAAGTCATCACCGGGCGAAGTTTTCTGCTCCGACGTAACTCGTGGGCAAGCACGTGCGACGCGCTGGTAAACGGTGAAGGTATCGGTGGATGCACTGTTCGGTGTACGAAACGCTTCAAAGCACCGGGCGACGACGAGGACGCAAGCTACAGCAGCAACAACACAACCGCCAACAACAGGCCTAAGCAGGGCGGGCATCAGTACGCAAACAGGAAGGCACCAGCGTCATCGCGACGGCGTCGTCGACACAATTGTCAATTCTACCGGGACGACTCCCATTGTTCCTGGGCGCATTGTGCTTGTGCAACTCATCCTCCGGTAGAATTCACGCTCTACGCCAGACGGCAACAGTATTGTGCTAGTTGCCGAGCGAATAATCAACCGCTACATCCCTATCAACTGACGACACGACCTGCCGCACAGCACATTCGTTTGACGGCGTACATCGCACTAGCAGTAAACAACCAGCGACCTCTAGTGCTCCGTAGCCGAACCTTGCGACAGCGGCCGGTGGTCGCTAGTGTGAGAAATCGGTTCTCTCGACGGCACAACTTGGCGCCCTGTAAACGGCACCGGAAGCGCTTAAACCATTGTGCCATTGTTCCGGTTCGGCGACGATCGTCGTCAGCGCTGTCGTCGGTAACGTCGAGTTGTAGGTTCGATCGTACTACCTTTCGTAGACCAACCACCATCCACTCCAATGATGGGCTACATCATGGGTTGTGCTTGTTTCAAAGGTGAGCTAGAGAATGTTGCGCTTTCTTTTACATCGTTTTCTTGACCTCGATTACTCGCGTTCGGGGGAAAGGTAACGGTGGGTAACGTTTATCTTTTTTCCCTCGCCACGGTTTGTTTGCTGCAGTGGAATTTGCAATGTTTACAATCGGCTTCGGGCGGGATATACGACCCAATTAGTTTCCGATTATCGATAAGCATACACGGGTCTCTTGTTTGCTGCGTTGTGTTTTTCTTTCTTCGCCGTTAAACTTTAATCAACTGACAAACAATGCAAAGCGACGTAAGCAAACGAGATAACGTGTGTGCGAGTTCAGAGAAATATATAAGGCACTGGTTCGAGGAATGTGCGTTTCTTTTAGCGACGATGACAACATAACGCACCTTATCGTGTTTGGATAATCAAACGCGAAGCGTTACGCCATCGTTTCATTATCGTAGCGTTACGGTTGGACTTTAACTGCTTTGCAAGCCTATGACATACGGGAAATTCAAGGAATCTATGCAAAGATGTGTGATTTCGTTTTCATTCCATACGTAAAATACGTTCACAACAGTATTCGTTGGGACTGGATATAAATCAAACATGCTGTAATTAATCAAACAGAAACCACCCGGTAAACCGGTCGAAGGTGTCGACAGCTGATCGCTTACCCAAACTGCACTCCGAATTTGTCCTAGCAAAATGGCCCCTTTTGGCTGCGTCATTGGCGTGTTGCCTTTCGTAGCCGATTTGATTGGCAAAAGGTGGCTGGCACCTATTCGATAAAGTCTTGCCGCCCTCCCTGATTCCTGCAATCATCAATCTTTTTACCCACATGCCACCGAAACTATGGCTTAATAGTTTCAATTTCTCTCCACCCGCACACCGGAAATGATGTGGCTTTCCGGTGCAGATAGTCATCATCGGTGCGGTACATTCGTATAAGTGTGTGTGTGTGTGTGTACCTCTTTGTCCACGAAGTTCACACGATAAATTGTTTGTTTTTGTCCGTCCACACCTAGACGAGCTGTTCCACAGGCAAAACGGACCAGTGGTTTGCTTGGCTGTATTTGTTCGCACACTGCTCAAATCGTAGATTGATTGTTTCGATTTGTGTGTTCGGGGTTTCTCTTGCTTCACATGACTGGATTGTGCCATTCAGTTTAGCTTACTGATTGCAGCATGTTACGGTTCGTTGAACCCACCTTATCGTGTTTGGATAATCAAACTCGAAGCGTTACGCCATCGTTTCATTATCGTAGCGTTACGGTTGGACTTTAACTGCTTTGCAAGCCTATGACATACGGGAAATTCAAGGAATCTATGCGAAGATGTCTGATTTCATTTTCATTCCAAACAGTTCACAACAGTATTCGTTGGGAATGGATATAAATCAAACATGCTGTAATTAATCAAACAGAAACCACCCGGTAAACCGGTCGAAGGTGTCGACAGCTGATCGCTTACCCAAACTGCACTCCGAATTTGTCCTAGCAAAATGGCCCCTTTTGGCTGCGTCATTGGCGTGTTGCCTTTCGTAGCCGATTTGATTGGCAAAAGGTGGCTGGCACCTATTCGATAAAGTCTTGCCGCCCTCCCTGATTCCTGCAATCATCAATCTTTTTACCCACATGCCACCGAAACTATGGCTTAATAGTTTCAATTTCTCTCCACCCGCACACCGGAAATGATGTGGCTTTCCGGTGCAGATAGTCATCATCGGTGCGGTACATTCGTATAAGTGTGTGTGTGTGTGTGTACCTCTTTGTCCACGAAGTTCACACGATAAATTGTTTGTTTTTGTCCGTCCACACCTAGACGAGTTGTTCCACAGGCAAAACGGACCAGTGTTTTGCTTGGCTGTATTTGTTCGCACACTGCTCAAATCGTAGATTGATTGTTTCGATTTGTGTGTTTGGGGTTTCTCTTGCTTCACATGACTGGATTGTGCCATCCAGTTTAGCTTACTGATTGCAGCATGTTACGGTTCGTTGAACCATTTTCTAGGCAAATAAATCAAACTCAGAGAATTCATCCGTTGTTGTATATCTGTCATGTTTCATAACGTTTGTTTGATTGTATAAATTTCCATCAGTTTGGATCGGTTTGGAATGTTTATTCGATTGTTTTAAATCATTTCATTTTACGGGAAAGTTTTCTTAAAGTTAAAAATATGTTATTTTGGTAAACTTTAAATGACCGTATGTCATCTTACACTGAGGGCCAAGTTAGCATTTCTTCCATGATTAATTGTGTTCTTCTATTTCAATTTAAATTTTATCAATTACACAAAAGAAAACGAAAAGAAAATTAAACTCACTAAATGAAAGAAAACAAATGTCGACGCAAATTTCTCACAATCACACCGGCTGCCGACAGTAATCGTGGCAGTAGTAGTGATATGACTGGGAATGGCACTCATTAAGCAACTGCCAACTGCACCGCCCCAAAAGCAGGATGGCGCGCTACTGTCTGACAGCTGTTGAAAAGACATACTAATGAGTTACTTTATATTCATCTAGCTATATCGCAACGCTAAGTACCACCGATATTGAATTTTCCTTTTCTACGACAGCGGACTTTGAGATATTGAGCGCGCGAAACTCTTTCTCCTTCGCTCCGTCTCTGTCTCGCGTCGGCCCGGCGTCATAATTTGTTCGCTCGTTTCGGTGGCTACAAGCTGCCATCTTGTGAGAATGGTGAGAAATGTGATTTCGAAACTATGCATACCATTTCCATAATTTTGTTTGATTGTGCGCTCTCGTATATAAATAGTTTTATCGGAATGATAATAGGTTGTTTACTTTCTTTTTAAAAATATGTTCCACTTCGTTCCTTCAAAAAAATCACACCCACCAGAAGTAAACAGAGCCGTGCATGATTGCGTTCGGTGCCGAATGCATTTATTCAATTACACTTACAACCGTGCGCTTACATTTACAAACGGAAGCTACTCTTATACCGGCAAACGTACCGTGGCGAACAGTTACCGAAGGCAGTACGCACGAAACCGGCCGCACAGTAGCACCCGTTGCTGCAGGTTGCCGTACATTCGGTATCGTTGTCCAGGGTGGAACAAGTTTTCTCGCACTCGGAACTGCCGCATCGCCAACGTTCACCGTACCGGCATACTGCAAGCGAAAAGAATGATCAGAGCACACTTGACTGCAGCGAAACATACAATCCGGGAAATATGCTTACCATCGGCACCGTCGGCCACGAGCAGTCCAAAGATGAATACCAACAGACAAATACAGATTACCTTCATGGTTGGATAGAACGTATAATTGGCACGAGATTTACGGTACGCGCAATGATCCGATCGAAACGGTGGATAAGCTGCAACTCGTCGGCACAAGTGTGTTACCGTGGTGTGGAATTCGTTTCGGTGCTCGGCGGCTGCGAGCACAGCACGTCTTGCCTCGTACTTGCCACAGTACGGTACAACTGTGCAAACAGTTTGGGATGTAAAAATGTGCTAAAAACCAGACGAAATGTACTCCAAGGCACCAAACTGTACGGTCTAACTTCGGTTGGCTTGTTTTGTGGCATGGAAGCAAGTAACTGGAGGCTTCAGAATGAAACGTTATCGTACAATTTATGTATGGCAGCGTAATTTTGCTGCTTACTTGTTGTAGAGAATTTACAGAAATTTAACACATTATTGTTATATGCATAAGCTCATAGGAGCAGAGCTTCATTTGCTCATTTAATCAATTATGAAATTGATGTACCTTAGGACCAGTTCCTACCTTAACTATTACCAAGTTTTATTCAGACGAATGTTCCGTATTTACGCAAGTGTCCGACTGCTGAAAAAGAAATTCTACCGAAAACCTACCCATGGAGATTAATTTTGCGACACTGTGAAACTTTTGGTACGCTGACTTGACGCTACAGTACCGTATACCTGCCCGTACAGATCAGATGGCTTACTTCACAGTCGCACGGTTGCTACCGTTCGTAGTGCTAATATCGTCATTGGCCATTGGATGTATGGTCGTTGCCCAGACCCCCGACGAAACAGGTACCCTATTATTGTTGTCCCGAAATCACCGAACACAGTAGTAGTACATAAAGTCTTTCGCTCCTTTACCTATTCTAGAACAACCGGAAATGGAATGCAGCAGATTGAACGAAAGTTATGACGCATGTGGCAGCGGGTGTGGTGATTTGACCTGTCAGAATGTTCGCCGAAACGATGTCCAGTGTGGCCGCCAGTGTCAGGAGGGTTGCTTTTGCAATCGTGGCTATGTCCGCAGCCGTAGCGGTAGTTGCATACCTTCGTACGCTTGTGCTACCTTTGGATAACTTCGAGGGCGGAAAGGGTTAAGGATTGGAAAAAGCTATTTGGCAAAGAATTGTACCCAATTAACACGGCAATAAATATCTTGTTTATTTGGTAGCAACATGTTTCACTAGTATTCAGCAATGGATATCTGATTAGCTGTGTGCCTCACTCGGACAGTTTCAATCCTTTTTTTTTCGTCTGCAAAGTAAGCGTTGCTTCCCACAATCTTATCATGAACGCACTGGAGCACACAGTTCGCGTATTGACTGACTCCTTTGTCCTGGTTCCCGATGCACCCCACGGCAATACGATAGTTAAGCATTAAAGCACCACATGAACGCGCTGCCAGTGTTTGCTCAGCTGCTTGCAGCTTCAAGCTTGTTCGGGTGAATATAGCACCCTGCGGTTTGCTAAACCGTAGTGAAACGCTACACCCAGTTTAGTTGTGCTCAGCCGTTTGACATCAGGTGAAGGGCAGATAGTCTGTGCACGATGAAGATCGAAACGGGCATCCTAGCGATCGTCCTCATTGTGGTGGCTTTGCTAACAGTGTGCGAGGGTCAAAATGGTACGATAATGCAGATAAGCGAGCATAGTGATTGTATTCAATGCAGCAAATCTTTTCCCCCCCCACGTTTTTTAGACCCTGAACCGGAACCGGAACCGATCGTGTGTACTGATCCGAACGAAGTGTATGATGATTGTGGTCCTATTTGTGGCGATCGTACCTGCGCTAACCAGCGCAAGAATGACGTGAGCTGCAGACGATCCTGTATCGAAGGTTGTTTCTGCAAAGGTGGCTACGTGCGCAACAAGTCACGAGTATGTGTCCCATCCTACATGTGCTCGTCGATGGGTTAGTGCAATCGTGCGGTCGGTTTACACTATGTTTATTACGTTTCATCCAATGAAAGCAAAACGATATCTGAATAAAGCTGAATGAAACTTTAGATTGTGATCATTTCAATGCGCAAGTCCAAGGTGAAGAATTTTCAATTGTAGATAAATAATTTGAAGATTCTCGACTAGCTATTCATTATCTGCGTTTATTTTGCAATTAAACTGACATCAGATGTTTACCGTTCCCGAAGTCTCATTGGCATTATTCAATCCACGTGTGAAACGTTATCGTACTGCTGTGATCACTTCCGGTCATCTCAAATGCTGCCTAAGATCAATGGAATCAGTCCGTTGAAATCGCCTGAAAAGTTAGTCTAAACATTTATTTTGACTGAGTAATGTCCGTTTTGCCGAATATCGATTCACCACCAACCTTTTCCGCAACGGTACGCCGGAATACACCTGTGGTGTTTGTCACGTACATAGCCATTGCGGCAATAGCAACCCTCCACACACTGCTTGGAGCATTTCACGTCCGCACGACGCTGATTATCACATGTACGATCACCACAGGAACTTCCACACTCGTCGTAAATCTCACGTGGATCAGCACAGACGATCAATGGTGGTGGTGCAGTTTCTTCCTCCGTCGTTGTTGGTGCAGCAGTAGTGGTGGTAGTGGTGGTAGTGGTGGTTGTAGAAGTTGTCGGAGGTTGCGTAGCTGCTTCAGCAGTTGGCGGAGGTTGAGTAGCAGACGCAGAGTTTGTCGCTGACTGGGTGACAGCCTCAGAAGCAGTCGGTGTAGTTTCTAAAAGATGAAATAATGATTTGTTATTATATCAAATTGAAGTTTAAAGTAAACCTCGTAAGATGTCTTACCCGTTACACCTTCAGGTTTTTCTGTTGGAATCGCTAGCAGCACCGTTAAGCTGCTTGCTAGGAACAACAGTCCAAGTACGTATCGCGCCATACTGTGAACTACTTCGCTCGTTGACGGAGGCGAACCGAGTGAATGGAGGGAAAGAGACATCCATCTTGGTGACCATCTGATTCGATGTAGGCGCTGCAGACATTTCGCAGACCCGAACCATTACAGAGAATCTGGTTGTTGTGTCTGGTAGCTGAACCAGCTGTATAAACAACCTGAGAAATCTTCTTCAGATTACCGGGACTTCAAACTGTAACTCTTGAGATTTATCATTTCTTTTTAAAACAGTTCTTTCTGCATAAGTGATACGAATAATGAGTCAAAGCTTACTATCCATATACCCAAAACTAATGTGGAAAGTGTGATTCAGTTTTTTTGTAAGATTTTTATATTTTATAAACCTTTCTTCCTGTCGTATAAACACCGGTGTTGCTACCATCGCTTTCACCGGGCCTTTCACTCATTATTCTACAATAATCACCACTTTTTGTACATATTCGAACAGTAACAAAACCATGCTAAACTAATTAATAACACAGTTGGAACAGTTTAGCCCATGGTAAAGCACATAAACGATGGTATACAGCTATTACGGGAGTTTCGCACATAACCTCCGATGCAAAAGCATCCCGCTATGCATTGTCTCGAGCAGAGCACGTTGTTCCGCCGCTGATTGCTGCACGTTCGGTCTCCACAGGCTGGACCACATTCGAGTGGTTCTTCGTTCGGATCGGTACAGGACAGCGGACCGTAGTCTTTTGGGGCAGTTAAAAAGCAAAGGTGTTTTTTTTTTGGTTTTAACTTGCGTTTGCGAAGTTCCGTTAACGGTCATATATTACCTCCCTCATCGGTCCCGTCAATCTGACATAGACTGCCCACTACAAACAGCGTCACAAACAGCAGCAACGGGACAGCAACGTTCATTTCAAGCACTCGTCTCCACGATGCACTACGATGTGTGTATGAGGATCGTTAGAAGAGGCCAAAAGACGCCGCACGTCTTCGTAAGACGGATAGCATGATAGGAACACTGAAACGTGCACCTGAACAAATATGCAACCGAAATAATCAAATTTCAGTCGAATTTGCTAAAACGGACAGAGTTATTTAGCAGAGCGACGTGTTTAGAAGCATTCTAATGTGCAAAATCATTTGCGAATTCTACAATTTTTATCGGCTATTAAACTTACGATCAAGTTTTAGCTTGAAAAAAAACATGTTTTGTAAATATTTTTTAAACCAATTTCTGATGTAAACAATACTTTTACTCTCACACACAATACTAACTCTTTGCTTTCTTTTGCTCTCTCGTTACAGGTATGTGGAAAAATCGATGCTTTCCCTTAGCATAAGAAAAATAAATCGATACAAAACGTCACCCACCCCATGCACTAAGATGACGGCGAATCTATTCTATCGCTCGGGGGGTGAGTGTATGGTGTGTTTGTATGGATTTTGTTTTGCACGACCGTTTGATGGTATAACTGCTTTGCTGTTCATTGGCTAGCTATACAGCTCACTCTCTCTCTTTCTCTCGCCACTTACTACAAACTCTTACTGCGGGTGAGTTCCCAGTTTCAGCGGCAGCATTACGAACTAGTTGTAGCAGTAAAAGGTAATAAAAACATAAGAATTGAACACGAACATCCGGTCCGGTATCCCCGTACAAAGATTACATCAGCCTCTAGCCAAACTCTGGTGGCGAGGAACCATTGCAGGTCTCCCCGGTTCGTTTATCGACTAACGAACGTGTAAACAGTAACGATTCTCGACATTTCGATTGATTGATGGGGGAAGTTTTCGTTCAAAATGAAAAGTGTGCAAACAACACACACACCGCGTAGAAACAAAAATAAAACAAACCAACGCTTTCATTTTCTCCGGATAAGCTGATGTTATAGAAGAGTGATGGCGTAACAAGGGCAGGCTACAAATTCCAAAGGTGTAGCGCAGAGTCGGCCGAGTGAAGTAAACGCACTCGGGGCGGTATTCCAAACGATCCCAAGCGGGAAACAGCGTTGCCAAAAATATGCTGAACTTGACACGAATGTATCTCTCGAAGGGCGAAATGTTTGTTTGTAAACAGAAATAGATGCACGTTTCATTCGGCTTCGTGTGAATGGGAAACGGTGCAGGGAACTGTTGAAAGGACCAGCGGCGGTATGATGCAGCGGATGATTTCCGTTATGAGGTTAGGTAAAGCACGGGAACATGTAATCAAGGATGTGACAGGTGGCGTATTGAATCATCGGAAGGTTTACTCCCAACCCGTTTATTGTAGAAGCATTGAAGGAAAACAGACAGATTTCTGCTATGCTCAGCGCCGTGCTGCAGCTCTAAGATCCAGTCGGTATTTTTAGCGTTGAATATCAGACTGTGTCATCAGTCTCCGCTGTAGCCCGTGTAGCGTGACATTAACCAGAGTTGGTACGCATCGTCGTAACCCTCATCCCGACATTGAACTCGTTGCTAGGTGAGCTACCTTCGACACTCACGGCGGTGTGTGTTACTAGGGGATTTCTATTTTTAGTGTGACTATTTCGGTCACTCAAACAACATTCCGCCTGTCAAACTACAGGGTGATGCTAGACGTGAAGAAGAATCGAGCAAAACCAGTTGCTCAATTCTCTTATGGAAAAATGTTCTCCTACGAGGGGAAATACTTTTCCCATTGGTTGGTATCAGTACTCTCTGCCTTTTCGGTAGATTCTCTCATTTCTCCTGAAGTCCCAGTTTCCCCTACTCTTTACTCTCTGTTTATTTTGCCACTCACTGAGCAAGCGCCGTCCGGGTGGGTAGAGTGTCTGGGAAAACTTTCATTGAACTTGTGTGCGGTTGAATGTCCTTATCCGGAGCTGTCAGCAACACACGAGACCTAGCTGTACTATCGTTACGAACAAAAGGCTTCATCGCAAAGACCAATCAATGTTAGCGTATAATTTCACTTCGATAAAGTGGTTTCGCTAGTACAAAAAGAAATTCAATATGAAAGTTTTAAAATGATATCTATCTAGGAGTGGAAAAGTATGCCGAGAAGCCTTAAAATTTCTGAATATGGTTTGCAATGTTTGTCCTGGCTGTTGAACCACCTCCCATGAAATAAATACACTTTGCGGGTTATCTTTTTTTTTTTCAAGAAATGTACGTAATACTTTACCTACATCACACACATCCTGTATCACCATTCCCATCGTACGCTGTCCGCTCTATCGATTGTGCTTAAAGTCAGATTGGGAAAACGGTTAAAAAGTCACGTTTTTCTTGTCCACATTTGCTAAACTGTGTCTGTTTCCATTTCCATCTTCGCTAAGTTGCTTTATTTGAAACATTTCTTATCCAACATGTTTCGTATCAACAGTTGTATGGATTCTCGAACGGCAAAGCACAGCTGAGCTCGCACAGGAGAGCTACGGTCACGTGAATGCGCTTGAGTAGCTCATTTACGACGTTCTGCTGTGCTGCTCCCTCATGTGTGCGTTACCTCGTGGCAAAACCCTTGAATGGTAAACAAACACTCCCGGTACGGCCTACTAATCTCACACATACAAGCACACACTCGTCCACACAGTCCCGTCATCCAGCGGCGTGAGATGAAACACATCACACACCGACGACTAACAGCGCCGTGCATAACCTTGTGACGAAAAACACAAGGCGCAATCCATGGTGTTGCTTGTTTGCCGTCAGGTGGTCACGGGTATCGTTTTTCGTCTGTTGTGGTTTGTGTGATTCATCCACCTTTAAACACACACTCACAGTGAAACGGGTGGGCGTTTGTAGCATATTTGCCAAGATTCCCGGAGCTGGTGCTGGCCTTACAACCAAGCGTCGTACGGTGGGAATCTCGCGCTAACGTCGACCCGGCTGTTGAGAGGTCTCAGCTGGGCGAAGAAAATGGGGTAACGATAAAATGAATAACTTACACTGCCTTCAAGAGGCTCAAGAAATCATTTCCGAGAAAGCAGGCGCTGGGTTAATAGAAACGGGTTTTACATGGAACGTAACTCATGAAACCCGCACTTCGCTGGAACTGCACGATGGTCAGGATAAACTGCTCGATGTAAGTGTGTGGGTGTAAGATGTATGTGGATAGGCTGAATTTTGTATCACATTACCACGAGCAGCGGTTACGTAACGCGAGCAGAAAACACTTGGCGGTGGAAAAAGCCTTGAATGAAGTTACGGCTGACCAGGCGCCTCCACTAGTGACGCTGATGTTATGATTGAGGCAAAATATGGATATAATGATTTTACCATTTGTGCACTATTGGAGCAAATTTATTTAGTACTTGATCTATTGTTTATGGGATGTTTTGTTCATTGATTGCATTTAACTAATTAATGCTAAGTATGCGTTTATTCATTAGCCGTTTTACTTAATCATTTTAAACATAAGCCTTTCTAGTGGTCAATTGTGCAATCTTGCATTATTTTTGTGTGTACATCTGTGTACAGTTAGACGAAGTGTAATAATTTTTGTTACACTTGTCTCTTTAGGAGGGACAAATCATTAACCATGATCAAATCTTTTCATCCACAAAAGACTGGGCGTCTCCACCCATGTTCTTTCGGTTTGAATTATACATTTTTCTTGACAGATGATGTCTGTGTGTTATTTTTGATATGCTTGTAACAAGCTTCTAAATAAAACAAACTGTATTTTTTCTCCATCAACCATTAAGAAGATATTTTTATCTATCCTTCCTTAGAATTGTGTTTACATTTTTACATACCATTGAATTGTTTTGTACAGTAGCTCAAATTGAACCACCTTGCGCTTACAGATTTCCACTCTTTTTCCGCTTTAGGAGCTCCTTAAACTCTCGCTCTCTTTGATTTAAATCCATGAATCATTCGCAAGTGCAGATGTTTGTGTAGCGAGTGAAAGTTGTTATTCATATTTACACATGTGTAGGTACGGTACGTCGTGTGCTCGTATGTATTGTGTACCAGCATGCCTGCCTGTCACAAACCGGCTTGCCCGGTTACGAGCTGTTGCTGTGATGATGACGTCCCCGGCCAAACAACACCCTTCACGAGTTCAGTTTTTATTATCGTTCGCTCTTTGTCCGTCATTCTGGCGGTGATCGTCGCGAAAGTTACTACACAAATCTCCGAGCAAAGAGTGCGCTCTCGAGAGCAGAGTTTGCCACTTGCTCTGAGAGAAATGAGATTTCCTTCGATCGTACAGTTCCGTTACTTTCGCTTCTAGTTTCCCCTTGATGCTCACCCAGAGAGTGCCATTCGCTCAGTTTGAATGTAGTCTCTACATTCTCAACCAAGCTCATACTTTCTCACACGCTCTTC
>KZ063689.1:24150-42729 GCA_002091835.1 Anopheles maculatus
AGGAATGTTGCTGCTACCCCGTTGCGTTAGCATGACCGAATGAGGAAAACGGCAAGAGAGGCCCCTAGACGCACACATAAACACACACACACAGAGAGAACGAATCGTTGAGCGGTAGAGAGCGTGTGTGGTCAGGATATTACGCGCTGGTTGCGCGCTGACTGTCGATGGGGACCAAGTTGGAAGAGATTCTGTTCAGTCACAGTCACTTTCCGGATCCCGTTCAGTTCGGTCTCGGTTTCTTCGGTTTCCGTGCGTATCGTGTACGCACTACACACGCGCACACACAGTCACGCATTTACACACTAGCCGCACAGTGGGACAAGTCTGATGTACGCCAAACCACAAGCGTGCTGTCGCCTGTTTGCGTTCCAAAACGCTTCCCTGCTAGTTTGCAAGTGTTTTCCCTACCCCGATCGCACGGTAAACTTTTCCCAAGTATCAAGAGTTTGCGGGAAAAAAAAGATAATATGTCTGTCCGACCCGTTTAACGTGACCCCAACCATGGCACGAAGGTGGTAATACGCAAATCCAGACTGTTTGTGTTGTTTCGTTTTAAAAGTTTTGTGTTCGCTAGTTTCAATTTTGAAAAGTTTGAATGAAGTGTTTGTGTTCGACAAAAGGGAGTAAGTGAGCAAGGATAGATATCCACTATGGCTACTTTGTGTGCCGTACGACAACATTCCAGACACAGCTATATGTAACACAAAAGCTCCAGCAAAGAGGACGGCACGTCCGACACGAACAACTGAAATCAGGGAGGGTTAATTATCCCCAACTATTACAACAAAAGTGTGGCACGTGATCGGAAAATTTGTGTCCGGCTTTAGCCTTCACGCGCAGTATCACCACGACGACGGTTGAGTACGGCCTTCCCCCCGTGCGTGTGGTTACAACCATTCGGTCTGATCGTGTTTCTCGTTCGCATCTCTCCGGTCGCTACACCAGTTAGTAGGGAACTTTGCGGAAAGATGCGTACAAACCAAAAGCTTTAACCAATGATCCTCCAGAAATTCTGAAACGAATTGTAGTGCAAACCAGAGACGTCAACTTATCATCTACAGTAGAGCAGAAGAAATATCTTAGACAGAAGCGACAAACAACTATATTTTTGATGCCGATTGTTAACAGTGAAGTTTTGAAGTAGCCACTAGCTGAGTGCTGTGTGTGTAAAGTTAGTGAGAAGGAAAGATAGCTAATTTCCTGGGAAACTGTTTCATTGTGCGCCTGCGGAACTGCGGTCATTGTAGCCCCGAATGGCAGTGGCGAAGGGAACGGATCAGAAATCCTTGGCAGGACACCCGGTTTTCCGGTTGCAGAATCTCTATCCCTGACCCGCACTGGTGGTGAAGGCCATGGCACAAGGCCACGGGTTGTAACGTGTTCCTTACGCGGTTATGTACGCGCGCGCGTGTACTTGTGTGTTGGTGGTTGGACAGAAATCTATCTGCAGGGATATGGTGTACCTTGTTTAGTAGTGGCATCAGCTCACAGTCATGTTGAGGAAAGCCTAGAAGACGCAACGCAGTTTTTTGTGGAGTAGTGAAGAGGAGTGTAAAAAGTTGTTACCATAAGTGCATAAATATCTACAAAAACTAATGTTTGAAAAAGTCCTGAAAGTCGTCAAACTATTGATCGTCAAACAATAGACAACTATTGTGTCGAAACGTGGATCCAGTTGTGCGATAGATATTCGATTTTCTTGCAACAACACGTGATACACGATAAAAAAACAGCTCCCACTCCCGCTGGGAATTTGTATGCAACTAACGGCTCCTGTACCACACAAACAGCAGACATTAACCCAGCATCATGAGTGGCGTTGGTTTTCTGGCCACGATGAAAACGTTTGCCCCGAGCATTCGGCGGCGGCGGCGCATCGAGAAGCAAAATCTGGAGTTACATAACAACCACAACAACAATAACAACAACAACGGTGGCAGCAACAATAGCAGCGGCTGCAACCATGTCCTCGCCGGCGGAGGAAGCGGCGCATCGACGCCGGGCAGTGCCGGAACACCGGGCGGCACTACCGGCATTTCGTCGACCGCATCCACCCCAACGGGGCCATCGGCGGCCACCGGTATACTCGGTGGCATCGGGGAGGTTATCTCGCCCGGGTGGGACATTGTACCACCAATCACGCCACCGGCCGCCTTTCTACCGCCCGGCTACAAGCGTCTCTCGATGAAGGGTAAGCAGCTTCGGCACCGACCACACTTCAGAAGAATCCCTCATGCTCATTTCAACATCCTTTTAATCCGGTTTTTTTGTTTTGATGTGTCATTCTGCTGCATCCCACCACGATCGATCATAATCATCCAGCATCCAAAGCATCGTCACCGTTTCATATTATCATTCCCTCATCATCATCGCCATCATTTTCCGGGCGGTAGTTTCGAGGTCGACAAGAACGAGCATAATTCTTTTTATCGTTCATCCACTTCGGGTTTGATTAACCCTCGTCCACATGTAGCATTAGGGGTTTTAGTCAAAGGGTTTTCCCGCTGTTGTTGTTTCTTTTTATGGGCTCTTAGCGCAGTCCAAAATTTTCATGCAAGATATAATCTGTTTCCTTCTTTACCATCACAAGAGCTGCTGTTGAAAGCGGAAAAAACAGCGAACAAAAGTCACAAAGAAAAACTTCATTTTAGAATCGTGCTTTTCTGTGTACAAAGAAGGATATAGCGAGAATTACCTTCATTTAAGATATAGCAGAGGGTGGAGTGGACATTACCTTTGACTCTAAGGTACAGGTTAGATGCAATCTACATCGAGTCTGCCAAGGTCAAGGTGGCTTCCGTTGGAACTCAAGCCTACCCTTGCCGTGGTACTCCCTTCGTTATGTAATCGGGTAAGCGAAGCAAACGACGATTCTGTCTGCTAAAAATCGTTTGCTGAAACTGAACAACCATTTTCTTTGCATCAGATTAAATGTAGATGCTATGTTTATGATAAAAAGGACTTTAAAAGACGCTTTACAATTACGGTACCAAACAAAACATGTTCGTGTATCAATTTTCTTCAGCTCTTCTGCTACCGGTTCTATGAAACGCTTTCACACAGTGATGTGTTTTTCACATCAGTGGGATGATTGCGTTAAAATCTGGTGATCTCGCTAAGTTTTCCTAATGATTTTACGTTGTTGGTAATTGATACATGTAGCTAAAACGAAGATTGAACAAAGCGGTGTTAAATTTTATCAACCTCAAATGTGGGGTGTTAAAAAATATTCATCAATACTGTAAAATAATCTTCCAAGAATGTTTACTTACTGATCCAAGAACCAAGAATGTTTATTTGATGATTTTTTTTTGCCCAAAATTGTCTAATGCGGTTTCTTTACTATCCTTTTCACATACATCAGTTTGATTAATCGATGTTTGTCTACTTATATTAAGCTTCAACTACGATCACCACAATGGCGTCCTGTCCAATGATCGTCTGCTTCATAAATAAGGCTTAAATCCATCGAAAAAGCTCATTCGGCCTTACATATCCATCCCCTCTAGGGTGGGTATATGGTGTGGTTTAGTGAAAGAAAAATAGCTTTTACTTTCCATTATACAGCGCTCGGGAGATGGATGAGCTTCGAATGTAACCATATTAACAGTGAAAGTTGTTTATAAACTCTAGTGTCCTCCGCTCCTTGGAAAAAAGAAGGATCGGAACATTACATCCTTGCAATCCTTGGGCGTACTGCTGTTCGTGCTCGCTTTAATATCTTTTATCGTTTTGATAAATTATGGTGACTGTTGTGTGTTGCCTACGCCCGGGAGTGGATTTCCTTATTCCGCATGTATAGGTGCCTTTTATCCTGAACACAACCATACAACTGCAACTATACCGACAAATAAAGGAGAAACAAAAATCTCAGCTCCATTTGCTTTTGTGCTTACAAAGAGAAAAAAAGGAAATAAAATGGCGATTGTTAAAATACATGCATCATGAACCGCGCCCCTTCAATCGGTTGCTCTGTTTGCCGTGGTTTTGTGCCATTTCGTTCGCTGTTGTTTTTTTTTATAATGAAACTAAACAAATAGCCGATTTATCTTCCACACATACGGGGCCAAAAATCCTTCTGAGCATCTTCCTCTCGAACGCGGCTAAAAGGGGTTTCGTCAGTTTTGGACAGAGTCCATGTCTCAGAGGCGTATGTATTTTTTAAGAAGCCGATGATCTCGGATTTCAGCCGGGGACCTACGGCGAAACCCGTTCCGAACATGTGGTGGCGGTCGTGGCAGCTATAATAAATGTCGTAGCGGTTGCTGCCACGCCTGTTATGCACACCATTCCCTAGCCAGCGGATCTCTTGCAGTGCTACGAGGTCCATGTTTAGTGTGGCTAGGGCGTCATCTAATTGCCTCAAGGCTCCGGCTCTGTAGAGAGTGCGTACGTTCCATGAGCCCATATAAATCGTAGTCCGGGGGCGGTGCGGGGGTCTAATTAAATCCATCGAAAAAGCTCATTCGGCCTTACATATCCATCCCCTCTAGGGTGGGTATATGGCGCGGTTTAGTGAAAGAAAAATAGCTTTTACTTTCCATTATACAGCGCTCGGGAGATGGATGAGCTTCGAATGTAACCATATTAACAGTGAAAGTTGTTTATAAACTCTAGTGTCCTCCGCTCCTTGGAAAAAAGAAGGATCGGAACATTACATCCTTGCAATCCTTGGGCGTACTGCTGTTCGTGCTCGCTTTAATATCTTTTATCGTTTTGATAAATTATGGTGACTGTTGTGTGTTGCCTACGCCCGGGAGTGGATTTCCTTATTCCGCATGTATAGGTGCCTTTTATCCTGAACACAACCATACAACTGCAACTATACCGACAAATAAAGGAGAAACAAAAATCTCAGCTCCATTTGCTTTTGTGCTTACAAAGAGAAAAAAAGGAAATAAAATGGCGATTGTTAAAATACATGCATCATGAACCGCGCCCCTTCAATCGGTTGCTCTGTTTGCCGTGGTTTTGTGCCATTTCGTTCGCTGTTGTTTTTTTTTATAATGAAACTAAACAAATAGCCGATTTATGCGAAGCTGTGCGCGAATGCTCTATAAATCTCGCCTCCCAAAACCTGATTGAGGAACATCCGAGGTAGGTTCCGGAGCATAAATTCGCCGGGCTGTCGAATAAACCCCGAGCAAAATAAACCATTTGGCCCGTTCGTTCCGAAATGTGGTGCCTTTACACTGCCTTACATCATCGCTAAGAGTTTCCTGTTGCAAAGGATAAGCTGGCCCTGGGGCGGCTACATGCAATCCATAATTTCATTTTATGATCATTCTATTTTTCAATCTATTTTTCCCATTTTTCGTTATGTTTGTTTGCGCTTATTTTCTTGCTCTCTGTCTCTCTATCTATGTGGGTACATTCCTTGTGTTTGACCGTTGAGAAATATTATAGCACAAGTGGACCGTTGGCTGTGCAGATCGGGACAACAGAATGGAGCATACGTTTGCAAGAATTTATATCAAACGAAAGGGAAGAAGTAACACAACAAACACAGCGACAAAAAAATGTTTATTTCAGTCGAGTTTTTTTTAGTCATTTTCTCGGTTTTTGCTATAAATATGCGACAGCCATCTTAGAGAGAAACCAACAAGGAACAGCATTCTTTCGGGAAACGTGTTGTGTTCCGTTTTATTGTGTTTCTTGTTTCGCAGCTCGGTTGGATGGTTGGGATATTTTAAAGCACACTAACCATTGCACACATAAAACACATCCACTCCCCGAGGGTTTGGGTGGAAAACGGTAGAAGCAAAACGTCCAAGCATGGCGGTCCTGTCTGATGGTCATGAGGTATACCTTAGACAAAAACCTTTTTCGGATAACTTCAGCAAAGTATCCGAATGGTTTATTAAAGTAAAGACGTGGTAAAATAGAAACAAAATGAAGGATAGGCTTTGCACGGTTCTGTAACCAGCTTGAGCGTAGCCTAGACCAGCAGCAGAGCACGTTGAAAAATTAAATACTTCACTTATGCCGAAGTTCAACTTTTGCCTTGGTTCCATCGTTTACACTTATCAGACGAAGATGAGGTGAAGGAATTTCAAAAACTTCGCGTCTGATAATTCTGTCAATATCAAAGCTTTAATGATTATATTTTTAAACTTAGAATATGACTAAGACTTCGAAGATGCATAAGACTAAAAGCTTGATAAGATGTCTGTGAAGACACATTTATGTTTCCTGTCTCTAATGCCTTCTGAGAGAATAATAATCCAAATAGTCAGCCAAAGTAGGAATCCTAACAGCAATGGAAAGTGTTGAGAGGTATACTTACTTACTTACTTATCAGGCGCTACAACCGCTTCGCGGTCTTGGCCTGCTGCAACAATCCTCGATACCGGTCACGGTCTAGCGCCGTCGTCTGCCAATCCATTATCCCGGCCGTTCTGGCGGACGCATCAACGCCATCACTCCATCTCAGTTTGGGCCTACCACGCCTCCTCTGTCCATGTGGACGGCCTAAAAGGACTTTACGGGCTGGGTCGTCCGGTGCCATTCTCATGACATGACCAGCCCACCGGAGCCTGGCGAGCCTAATTCGCTGCACGATGGTAAGATCACCGTACAGCTCATAGAGCTCGTCGTTGTAGCGGCTCCTCCATTGTCCTTCCACACATACGGGGCCAAAAATCCTTCTGAGCATCTTCCTCTCGAACGCGGCTAAAAGGGGTTTCGTCAGTTTTGGACAGAGTCCATGTCTCAGAGGCGTATGTATTTTTTAAGAAGCCGATGATCTCGGATTTCAGCCGGGGACCTACGGCGAAACCCGTTCCGAACATGTGGTGGCGGTCGTGGCAGCTATAATAAATGTCGTAGCGGTTGCTGCCACGCCTGTTATGCACACCATTCCCTAGCCAGCGGATCTCTTGCAGTGCTACGAGGTCCATGTTTAGTGTGGCTAGGGCGTCATCTAGTTGCCTCAAGGCTCCGGCTCTGTAGAGAGTGCGTACGTTCCATGAGCCCATATAAATCGTAGTCCGGGGGCGGTGCGGGGGTCTAGGATCGTTAGTTCCGGGTCTCGAAAAATTGTTGTAGCTTTCCGTAGTCTTCATATTATACTTGAGACACGGTGACTGGCCCTACGCTCAAGCCCCCAGTACCTCTGGAGGGCCTCGTGGTGGTTTGGTTTTTCGTCTGGTAACCCACCCGACGTTCAGGCAGTCCGGTTGCCCGGTCTGCCCACCCCCCTCCTGTTCAGCCGTGCTCCACCATCCGCCCAAGGGGTTGGGACTGGCCCGTTTACCCAAGCTTGGATATACGGTGAAGCAGGTTACCACTCTGCACGACGGGGACGTCACAACATTGACTTTACGAAATGTCATATTTTATACCATCTTTTACACTTGTTTATATTTATAGTCACAGAATCTTTACATTCCAATGCTATATATAAAGAAACTATATCACAGCCTTGTGTGATATTTTCCCACAATCCTTAAGTGTGCTGAGACACTTCACATGCACACCGGTGCTGACCTTCAACCATTGTGCAGTGAAAGAAGCCGATGAAATGTTACTTTCCGATCACGAGGTTTGTTCGATTACCGTTCGATTACGTCTCGCACACACACACAGAACAGCGAAAGCTGAACGATTCGCAACGGGTTGCGAACTGCAGGACTCACCACCAGCGGGTGTTCTGAAGATGCAGTTGACCCTGGTAAAAAGCAAAGCCCATACGCCTGTACCTCAATCAATAGAGTGTGTGTATATTCCGAGTCCTGCTGTGTTCCAGTGCACAGCTTGCGGTACAAGCAGCGTGTTGCAGCGATTCCTAACGATGTCCCATCTAGTTGCTTCGATGGAAATGGTTTCTATTGTTGATTGAGAGGGGGAGAGCGATAGACAGAGGGATTGCCGGCAGAGGCAGTAATCGACGTAATGGCGAACGAAGTACTGGTTTTGATCATCCTTGTGGAAAGTTCATTCGAATTTAGTTTCCTGTTGTGTAATGTGTATCACGCTTTGCGTTCAATTGATTGCTTTTTAGCTCATATTTAGCGTAGCTGCAATACTGGATGTGCTAAATATAGCAAAGACACTGTTGTTAGCTTTGGTAATTAATATATTTATTCAAAGTATCCTTAAGGGAAGCTCTCAAGCAAAACATCTTCGAGTTGCATGCTTTTTTCTTCCTTTAAGATGAGTTTTTTTGTCCTCCTCTTCCTTAACCCCTATCTTCTTGCTGCCGCACGAATCATACAGACAGCTGCAAATAAATATTCATCGCAAACTTTTCATACAATCGGAAAGGATTCCACTGCCGCGTTGTTTATTATTCCGGCCAGCGCGCATAACACGCACACCAGAACTTTGCGCACACGAAGAATAACCTAATCAAACGTGCAGCGATCCCAATATCCCCAAGCCACGGACTGCTGTGGATGTGTGTTGTCCTTCGCCTTACCACAGGGCCAGAAATTTGGACTGTGCGCTTGTGTCGGACATGGTTTCTCGTCCTTTTTTGCTATATTTTTTGGAGTACGGTGTCGTGGTTTGCCTTTCGGCTGTAATATATTCCCCGCAGGATATGATGTGTGGGGCGTCATAATTCAATCAATTAAGACAATTTATTATTTCCGACGTGATTTGATTCAAACTTCCGACAAACGCGTGTCGTCGGTGCGCGAGAATGTGTTGCGTTTAATGTGACGAGATGCTGAAATAAGAAAAATGTTTGCTGAACTGTTTGCGTGCTCACAAAGGTGCTCAACATTTGGCAAGTGATTTAATATCTATAAAACGTTGCTATTCCAGGTTTTGGGGAAGGTGTGTTTTTGTGTTTTGAATTTATACTATCAGAAGAATACTACTTTTGCATTTATTCGGAAATAAAAACTAAGCTTTGAATAAGAATGTAACTGAGCCCATCGTGCATCTCCCGAACCCTAACGGAGCAGTTACTTGACACTGTGGCCAAACTTTTTCCTACATTTGGTGCACTTTCTACCAGTGGCGAAAGCTGGGCGAACTTTCACGCAACTTTCGCGCGTACTCGTGGTTGGTCGGCCGGCTCGAAATCAAGCCACAGACGCTGCGGGCTCTCTAACGGCTGTTTTCGCTTATTTGCATAAAATTTACATCTCTCCTTCCGAGCTTAAGCGGGCCACGGAGTACACCCTTCACAGATGGCAATACACCAAGGCAAAAAGGGCTCCGGATGAAGGTTTTCGGTGAACCTGAAAAATCTCTAATAAAAGCTGGCCCACCATCAAACCGTCGCCCGGCCGCGTCCATATGTCCTGTCCGGCAGATTGGAGTCCCCAGTATTGGAGAAGCGAACCCCGAATGTAGAACTTTTTCCTGCAACCTCCTGCCGTATTTCTCAACCCTCGTGAATCCGGTTGGCGAAAGAGATGAAAATTTGTACGCCAGTGGCTTGAAGTGTGTGTAAGCTTTTTTTTTTCGGTTGAGGCTGGCTGTTCGATTATTGTGGCTGCTGTTTCTGCTGCTGTCATGAACTTAAATTGCGTCTACATTATACGCCCGGCCCGGGCTGTATTGATTTTCATTCACTTCTCTTGCTCGCGTCGTGGGCGTTAACCCGCCTTTGCCGTGTGGAACAAGTCCACATTACAACCGTTCCGAGCAGTATTGCTGCATACTCTTGAAATTGAAATGGCGCTGTTTTGGGAACGAGTATGTTTGCTGAAATTTGATCGTAATCGAAATAGCTCTTAAGAGCGTAGTATATCTGGACGAGTTTTAGCTTGGACGGCGAGAAAGGAGTAACCCTGGGATTTTTGAATTGAACTCAGTGGGAGCTAAGAAACTCTAACGTACATTCAGTTCAATTCGATCGATAAGCAAGCAATTGCCGTTTCGGTTAGGGGTAGCAATTATGTCTCAACAAATTGATGTGATTCTTCGCCTGCCTGCATAAAGTTTTATGTAACGAAATAAACCCTTTCGTACTATTTGAGCGCATCATTTTTTGATGTTGTGTGCTGTGTTCCTAAAATTATTTGAAATAAAAATACACAACGCAACAGACACAAAAACTTGGATCTATCGTCCCAAATATAGTTTAAAATTTAATTTACTTACGAACACCTAAAACCGTGTTACACATGTCATCCAAAATTGCATTATTAATGCTTTGTTAGAAATTGTGCGTAACAAGCATGATTCGGGAAAATTGTGCTCGGCAACCATAGTCTCAAGACATACATGCGAACTTGTGCTAACATGGCTGATCGAATCTGATTGATCACAGCTCATTGTAACGCTAACGAACCTGCCGCCCAATGACGGTACACATTTTCTGCCCCTCGTTTGGCTCGCAGTAGACGAGCAGCTCAAGCTCACCTTGACCCTGGTAAATTCACCGCCCGCGTTCCCAAAAACCAATTGGAACGATGGCGGAAACTAAACCGAAATAAAAGGCGAGATCATTTGGTGCTTCAGGTGCCGAAAAACGTGACGGTATGTTGCATTAAATACATGGTGCTACGCCGCCTCGTACGCGACATAAGTCCCGTATCTATCTTGACGCTCGCCGTTCGGCAAGGACGAAAGGGATTCACTCGATCAAGAAATCAATCAATCATCGAGCCCGTTTCATTCAACGCAGACGAATTCTCGTTTCTGTGTGCACGTATGGATCCTGCGGACTGGGTGGCATCCGAGAAGGATGTACCAGACAAGGACGAAGCAGACGACGACGACGACGGACGGTACGTGTGCGTTGATTACGTGTCTCATGCAATGTTTATTATGTTGTACGAAAATTAATCTTTGTTAAACGGGAGTATGCAAGAACAACGGTTGTGTAGCGCTGTAGATTGATCGAATTTCCAATGAACGATGCTTCACGATGTGTCCCTTTAATGGGATAATAAATTAAATTTGTTTTATTCTTATCACTGTCTGTTTGAAGGGAGGGGTGGTTTTTCGATGACAATTGATGGGATGATTAGATACACAGCTGCACTTGTGCTTGGAATTGAGACTTCCCGTATAGCTTAAGCTTACTGACGACAATATACTACCAATTCATCCATTGAACCATTCAGCAATGCCAGGCAACGCGAGAGTTTACATTCCATTTTGGGAAAAGCAAATTGTGGTAAGTTTTACACGATCGTTCGAAAGTTGCAGCACTTTCCAAAACAATTTCCTTCCCACGGTGATAAAGTTGGACGTAACATAACTTGGCCCAAAAAAAAAACACTCTCCAAAAATGTCTGAACTTACCGTCCTATGTGAATTTTTAGGTCATACAGAATCCCAGGCTTGCCCCCACATAATACATGTGTGTGGGTGGCCGTTATTTTTCCCCGTCCGACATTTATTTCTTCCCACAAAGCCCAACACCACTTGACGCTACTTGGTCGCGTATCATTGTTCTAAGAAATATGACGAACTTCAAGCCACATTAACGTACCAAAGTTCCAGACGGCCGGCAAGAAAAGAAAGAAACACGGGAACAAAGAAAATGCCAGCATATGGACGTGAGCGGTAAAAGGCCAAAGAAAATGGCCACCATTTTCTCGCGTACATGTTTGTTTTTTGTTTTTGGAGTCGAAACAAAAGGCTACAGTAATGTTTGCCGGACCGTAATTGGCAATGTCTAAAACAAAGTTCGGAACTGCGTGTGTTTCTGGAAGGCATACTTTTGTGTGATAAATTAATACGGTTACATTTCTTCACGGTGTGTGTGTGTGTTGGTTTGTATTTTTGTGTGGCCTTTTGTAGCCACCTTGTTGCGAACCATCGTTGACGTCATCTTTGTTACAGATTGTTGTGACGTCAGCCCAAAACAAAAACCTCGTCAAGCTAACCCAGCGACGTAGATCAAAACCGTCTCTAAGCATTTTCCTGTTACGTCTTGAAAGTCCGCGTAAACCCTGAACCGGGCGGAACACGTTCAAGGCAAGTGTTGGCGAAATATCATGACCTCTCCCGGGAGGTACTATCGCGAATCAACAGTGTACAACCGGGTAAAAGGTTAATTGAAATGGAACGGAAACAAAAAGCAATTGGCGATACGCGTCGTCTGCCGGTGGTGGTCCGGTCCGTATGTTCAACGTCTACCAAAAAACAACTTAAAAAGAAATGTCTCGAAACGAACTGAAGAACAGTTCTACTGAAAACGGGGTACGGTTTCTTGGCGAATGTTCAGAACGTTGATGCAATTACCTGTTAAGGTGTGTTGTCTCATTTTTCGGATCAACTGCGACGCAATCTAGCGTATACTGGGCGATACAGTTTCCTCTATCCTTGCTAGCAAAATACCACAGGTGAAATGGAACACCAACCGACAGTTTCTAAAAGGGCACGCGAATAAAATGCATCCTCTGCTCCAGGAACTTACCAAGATCGGGCTCTATTTCTTGTACCAGGAATGTGCTTATCCTTGGAATGTTGTGTTTGGGTGTTTCGGGTTTTTTTGCTGTAGTAACTAGGCTCCCTCTATTCGCACGGGATCCAATATCCACTGGATAATCGTTGAGTGAGTGAATTTCTTTTCTTTCTTCTCTCTCTCCAGAATTCCCAGAAATTGCGCCTTTTCTTAAGCGTATCTCGCAGGTGGTCGTATAGAATTCTATGCACAAGAAGTGGATCTTACACTTTCGTACTTGGTGCTGATGGTGGGCTTCAAATGACTGAAATAAGAACCGTTATTACGCCACTCCAGTGTTCTCCCTCCCATCGGATGATGCTTCTCCGTCATCAGCCCCTAGTACAAGCAGCAAAACCTCCCTTAGATCCGGTTTGATTGCGCTAGTACCTTTTTTTTTCGCTGTTTCAGTTTTTTTTTTGTTCCTGTCGGACATAAGGATCTTCTTATAAGGAGAACGTACAGAAATGGGAAATGCAAAATCCATACCTTTCGACGATGCTCGGTCAAGAAAAATGCTCGCCAGTATAGTGTAGCAACCAAAAAAAAACCTCCCAGCATATCTCTAGCGAACCACGTTTCCAGGCATGTTTGGGCGTGATGATGATGTACCCTTAGGAGATTCTTGGAAAAGGCGCATCGCCTGTATCTGCCAAGGAGAGTGCCCGCAGCTCTTCTAATCAGCATCAGTACAAACAAGTAGTGAAGGTTAGCCTTTCATCCTTTCTGCTTCCCGAGACAGGCAGAGTAGGATCGGGCGAAGAGTTAGAAAAAAACGAACCTTGAAAAAAATTCTTGAAAAGGCCGGGACTATCACACAACATTATCATAGATATTAGAAATGTCTGCGGTGTGACAAGTCGCAAACATATTTTGGGATGTAAGAAGGAGCTAAAAATAAAAAAGCTAAACTTTCTTTCAATTTTACTGAAACAAAGCCACGTCTGGTTAGTCATGTTTATCTATGAAAGTATTACACAATTCATCCCAATACCCTTTTTTACCAATAATCAACGAGTTTGACACACCTGACGCTAACGCTCCTCTTTCTAGAGCCATTTTCCCGAAGAGGATATCTAATCGAATTTGAATATTCAACTGCAATAGGCTTGTCGGCTAACTGTATCCTTCACTTGAGCAGGTTCCATGTACCATGTTTCCTTCGCCTACTCTCTCTCTCTCTCTTTACAGGCAAAATCGATTACATCCGTATCGATGAATTTTTCATCTAGCAGCACGGCGTAGCATTTACAAGACGATGGTTTGAATTGTTTGCATATTGACCTCAGACAAAATCTATCCCCCTCACAGAGGCCGGCTTGAGAAAAAGGAATGTGCTTTTATTTTTGACTTTCGAGAACACTCGGCACATATCCGCAAACCAAACAAATGTCGCAAGAAAGGTTGAATTCCTGGGATAAAGGAAACACCCCACTCAGCTCCCCAACCCAATATCGTAAGGCCCGTATGTACGGGGTGCACGTTTAAAGAGTCGCAACGGATACAATTGTTGACGTCGGGTTGCCACAAACACGCACATACTCTGTTCGGCAGTGTATCAAATAACTGTTCGAACTTATGCATACCAAGTAGCGCGTACCCTCATCTCTTCGTCGACGTGGGTGATCCTTTGTTTGGGATGGACCAAACCCGAAAAAGGATACATCGTACAATGATCTTTGCAGAACCGAAACCTCTGTTATGTCTCTGTTACCCACGGTGAAGGCGTAAACTCTAGAGCATTAAATGGAATATGAATGTTCGAAGACATACTTTTAATATGATGCTTGATACTGTTGCAAAATGAGCGCGGGTGTGCGTACAATGTCCGCCACGAAGGCGTGAGTATTTGGCCCAAGCTGATTAAATTGATTCCGAAAAACCTACCCACTGGCTGAGTGGCTCTTAAAATCAACAACCGATGTTGGCAGTGGTATGCAAATAGAGCAAACGATATTAGACATATGGCATTAGCAAATGGAACCGATAGCGCTCAGGTGGTTTTGTGAGTGAAAATCGAGCCAATGTACACGAATTCGTTTCGTTCGTTCATTCAAGTTCAGGTGTGCTCTTTACGATCGGAACAAACCTCCCCCCAAAAACGACATCTGATGTATATGGTTCATGGAGCTCCGGAAAACTGGGAAACCGAAGACGTATGAGCTAGGCTTATTGCCATCCTTTCGGTTCTATGACCTCGCCCGGTATCGACATTAACGGCTTTCGTTTCGTATGACACGAACACGAATTAGCATTGGCATTATTTGTATTCTCGTGTGTTTTTTGGACGGTTACTAAAAGGAACGTTAAATGGAAGTAAGGGAATAGGGGTGGCGAAAAGGAGGAAGCGACAAGAGGAGGTGGCAACCCAACACACTTGGAAGCAGCCGGTGCCGAAACAAAAATCGTTTCACCACGTCAAAAAATATCGGTATTGCCATTTATGGATGCCATTTGTTTGTGCTGCCATTTTTGTTTCTCGCCCATTTGACGTGCAGTTTACTTTTTCGCTACGCAAAGTCGTCCGTGCGACAACGTGTCAATAAAATGAATTCGCGAAACATGACAGTTGGAAAAAACAATGCTAATGGCATGACAAAATGGTGGCGAGTGTATTAGTGACAAAAGAGATTCGTTTAACTTGTCGTAATATTGGTAGAATGGGAGAAAAGCGACGACAGGAGGAACAATTCATCTGTGGATGTTGGCGAGAATTATCAAATTATGTTCCAAAGTTTGACATTTGTTTACATCCAATCACATTTAATGTACATACAAAGCGTGAAATCACTAATAGAATTAATCGCAATCCAAAGCGGGTCATGCGAAGGATTAAATTAGTTGTCAATATCCCCCACCAGTAGTACATTCAACTATTTACCAAATTAATTAGATTAAATGTAAATAAACAGTATAAAACCAGCAATGTAATTATCCTATTTTGTAATCTGTAAAATCAATACCATTTCCCAATGTCAACCGTTTTGCAACACATGCCAAAGTAAACCGCTTAATAAAATTAAATCAGTGTTTACTTACACCCAAGGACGTCAGCACATTCCAATGTCATACGCAGACGCGTGGTTAAACAGGCACGTCGTTTAGCGGCATATCGATTGCTCGTTACTCTCACTCAACGGTAAGGAATTTTTAACCCGCACCATAATCAACCATCGCTGCAGTTTAGCTATGCGAAAATCCATCATCGTTCACACAGCAGCAGACACCCAAAATACGCCCGAGCGTTGCATAATGACAACCCCGTGAATTTAAACTTGACATTTAGTCTGCCGCCCAAGGGAACACCGGGGAAAACCCTTGGGGAGATGTGGCTATGCTCTGCTATTTACCTTACCCGCAATCCATTTAGAAGTGCGTGTGCTTAGTCAATTTCTCAAAGTGGAGAGAAAGAGAGAGACAGATAGCGACAGAGAAGTGCAGGTGCCGGAATGGAGTATAAGATTATTTATAAATGGCGTATCGCGTTCTTTCCCCCCACCGAGAGAGAGAGATCATCTCTCGGACGCCAAGACACGGGTGTATGTGTGTGTGCGTCCTTCGCATATGTTCTGACCGGCGGCGCACATGGCGAACTTAAGATTAACTTAAGAATTCAATGTCATTGTCTCGCCAGTGTGTCCGGGCTGCTGACGACCAGGAGACAACGAGGCGTAGTGAATTGATTTTGTTTTCCTCCCCTGCTCATTGTCGCTCGACTGGTGTGTGAGAAAAATAGAATCATTTTGTTGATTCTGTGTGTGTTTGTGTATTTTTTTTTTTTTTGGAGAATAGTAAAATTCATAAGCCAAACACCGATTGTCTGATGGCGCCATTCGAATCCGCACCAAGCGGATGCGTCTTTTTTGTCTTTGACGCTCCTATGTTGATGGTCTGCTGCTGATGACAGGTGGTGAGTTTTCTCATTTTGACGTTAGTTTTTTTCCCCTCCTTTGCCGATTCTATTTTTTACCCACCCGTACCGATTCCGTTTTCTTGCCCTACATGTGTGAGTCATTTCACTGTCGTCCTTTTGACAGATGCTTTTTGCTGCGACCGAAAATTGCAACTCTATGGCCCCAGCAGCTGGTTTGCGAAAAAACGGTGACAGACGTCCAAATCACTCATTTTTGTATGCCATTGTAGGTTCGGGAGCGGAGGGTGTGGTTGGTTCTTGACGGAGCAGAGGTTTCGTAGGTGGATTCAATTTGAGTAGATTCGCGAAAATCATTCCACTGCGGCCCGTTGCGCGGTCTACCTCTTTTCCCTGTGCCACGGCTTTGAATCATTCGTTGTGATTTAAGTGATTTTTTTAATACAGAATGCTCTACTCTGGCTGAGTGTACGCTGTACGGCAAACAAATAGCTGGTGAATGGATTTGTAAGCTAGCGCGAAGGCAAAAGCAGCAGATCCGGTGTCGGCTGCTTGTATTTATAGCACGATAGGATGGGGGAAAGCACTAAATTACAATATTATCGTGTGTTTGCGGCTTTGTTTCTTGGAATTGAAGAGTGTGTCGATGGGCTGAGAAGCTCGTTTTTTGCGCTTCGGAAGAATGCACACTCGCGGATACCGATTTGCGGCAAATTAATAACATTATAAGTACAAGCAAACGTACATTTGTAACGAGTGCTTATTACCACACACCTACACATGCATTCTTTATTTTTTTAAAGGAATTCTCGTCCCATCATCAACATTCATGGAAAAGTTTGTTTTTTCCCCGAAACTTCAAAGTTTGCGATTACATTATCATTGTTTTGCACCAAAAATTGTGTCCTCAATCTCTCTCTCTCTCGCCCTCTAATGCATATACTTCTCCGGCTCGCCGAATCCACGTGCACCATTGCTAACAAGAAAATGCCACTAAATCAACTTCATCAACACCACTTGATTGGTGTCTGGCTGAAATTTGCATACCCGGTGTGCCGCCGCCATTCGAAAATAGCAATCTCGTTATTCTATCGTTAATAAGATCATTATGCTTGTTTTTTTGTTTTGCTTCCGCCTCGTCCTTCGCTTCCACCGCGAGAAGCTTATGTTTTTGCCACTCACCACGGTTTGGCTTGTAAAAGTCACGAATAAAATACACGAAAGCGTGACCCCGCGCAGCACACAACCATACAAAAGCCACACAGGACCTCGTCTAATGACGATGATGATGGAGCAGCGCATCACTAGGCAGAGGCAGCGTAATGGTGGAGATGTAGCTTGAAAATGAATTATGATTTTCCTTCGGGGCACACTTAACACGAGGCCACACCGTACTCTCAAGACCGACGACGGTCAACAATAATGGCGTCACGACAGTAGAACGCAATTTCGGCGCACAAATCGCAAGATGAATGATGTGTTATAAATGTTTAAAACTTAACATATTTCATCAATACCATCGCACGAAGTACCAACTTGTGTGGATTCGGGAAATTGTGGAGCAGTGCAAGGCGCTCGGAACAAATCACCATCCATCATGATGTGGTGTATGACTCGCAAGTAGTACCGAGCACCGGCATTGTGGTTGCAAAGTGTGGTTGCAAACCATCACATGGGGTAACACTTTCCTTTTGCGAATTGTGATTCACCCTGGCGAACGCTGGCCGGCGACAATAAAAACAAAACACTCGCTGCAAAACAACCTTTTTTACGTTCGATAAATCATTTGCTTCTCGGCCCCGGAGCTGGCGCCACTTCGTCATCAACGTTTTCGCTAGAAATTTGTTTTCATTGGCCGGAAAAAGAAACCGAAAACAGCAAGGATCATGCTCTCTCATCGTCGTCGTTGGTGATGGATGCTCGCATACAGTTTTTTGCGTGTACCTTTCGGTTCCGTTGTTATTATTTCCCTTTTTCCTAGATTTTTGCAGCACCAAAAACAAAAAACAACCGAAAGCTGATTATTTCCATTGCTGCTCTCTCTGTATTGTGTGGAACCTCCGATCTGGGAAGGTTTTGTCCCAAGCCTAAGCATTAACCGTAAGGGGAAGCGTTAATTGAATTTAATCATTTCGGTACTATCATCAAGCTCTTTTGGTGTAAAGGGCACAACGTTTCCAGGAAGCAGGCTAACACAGGGTAAGGGATTATAGACTTGTCAGCTGATGTGGCTTCGGCTGAATCGAAGATGACTTTGCAATCTTCGCCAGCTCCTAGAACGACCCTGGACGCCGACGATATTTATAGCCTCATTTCGATGGCCAAAGTGGATCTTAATTTGGGGAAATTA
>KZ063690.1:0-17482 GCA_002091835.1 Anopheles maculatus
CATCGAGTGTGCACGCAATCTGGATGCGTACGAGTTTCCGCTCAATCTAGGAATCGCCCAGCTCGAACAGGTTGAGCGTGTAGTTACCTCGAGGGTGTTGTCCATGGATTTTGTGCGTGCGATCGGTGAGACAGAACTCGGCACGTACTACAGTATGAACGAAATCTTGGAAAACCCTTCCGAAATTCGAACGATTCTGGCCACTAATGGGCTGCTCATACCTTTGCTGGATCATACCGACCCATACCAAACAGCCGAATCAATCGCCATTAATGGACGTTACTGGCCATACGGTCGTGGTGTGTACGTCAGTGTCGATTGTGGTCTGGTAGTGTGGGTCAACGCGCAGGACCACTTACGGCTTCTTTGTTGTACGGAAAGCAAAGATCCAGCCTCGATTGGGGCAGCGTACTCGAAAGTTGGTCGTGCCATGAATTACCTCGAGGAATGGATCCAGTTCAAGCACAGCTACTTCCTTGGCTACCTCCTATCACGGCCCTCATTCCTTGGAACCGGACTAAAGTTTACCCTAACACTTGTTCTGCCCCATCTAAGCAAGGAACAGGAAAACCTGCGCCATCTGTGCGTCGTGCGCGGATTGCATCTTCTCACCGACGATGGACTTCCCGCGGTACGAATGTGCAACATGCGCAGCCTGGCTCAAACCGAGTGGCAACTGTTTCAGGATTTTAGCAGCGCCATAACGAACGTCGTCGCCCTCGAGAAGGAACTATCAATGTCGAACTCGTTACACATTGCCGCAACACTTTTGCGCATATTTCGTAAGAAGAAGCACAGCCTGGCTGCGGAGGGTTCCGCACCGCATAACTGATCGATCGCGCACATGGCAAGGATGATCCCGAACACTGTCCGTGTGCCGACAGCATAGCCACGTGACGAGCAGTTTGACACAAATTTGGTTGCCTTGTTGTTCCTCGCGCAACTAGTGCGCTTTATTTGTCGCATTAGCGGGCGCAGAGTAGTAGTATGTACTCTAGTGTTTCTTGTGTTGTGTTAGTGGTGGCTGTGGTAGTTATATGCGAAGTTAATGTTGAACCACCCTGTAATGTCCTCGTTTGCGAAAATCTTAAGCGTAAATGCGCATTCTACACAGTACATGCTGTTGTGCTCGCTCATCGTTACCATAGTAACACGCGCAAGTAGTAACCCGATAAGCATGCAAGCAAGAGGCAAAGAGACAGAGAAAGAAGGAGACCCACGATCACGGGTGCGATCGTGACGGGAGGAAACCAGGGAGGAACACACAAAAATCCAGCTCCGGGTTAGTAGAGCCATGTTGGTTTGCGATGAATAGTTTAGTACTTTATTTGTGCATTCTCATTCCTACTCTTTCGCAAATATCGTTGTGGCCGTGTGTGAGAATTCGTTGTACTGTTCTATTGATGGAGTTCTGTGCGTGTGTGGCTGACAGCAAACACTGAGCAACTGAGTGACTCACGCTGATCATGGGCCTTGGTGCTAACATGACCTGAACGGTGTGATCGTAAATATTTGTCCTACATTTCCTTCCCGCTCCTTCTTTCTGCCTGCCTCTTTATCTGTCTCATTTCACTGTAAGTTTGCCTTCATTGCTGTAATTATAATCGCAACTCTATCCTGCGTTCATTCTGATCTAATTATTTCTGTGAGACATTTTACTGGCAGGCTAGGATTGCTGAGCCGCAGTGTTTAAAACAACAAGAATTAAACATGACAATTCTTGCAATCGTATCAAATAAGTCATCTTCCAATCATAGTTTTTACTATAATTTGCATTATTGTTAGTAGCTTTTCGCTATTAGTACATTAGTGCTTTGGCATCCGCGTAACCCTTGCTATGTTTAGACTGTTCAACTGTATATGTGTGATGGTTGTTATCGAACGCTCTGTGTGTAAAATTCAAATCCAATCTCAATTTGTTTTCTGTTCATGTTACTCTTTTTTCCAGAGTTGGGCGAGCAACAGGTTGAGATACCTTTATTCCGTACCGAGGAAGGACGATACTTGGCCACATGTAAGTACCGTGATTCCTGGCCATCAATCATCGATTACTGCCAAAGATTGATATCGTTCCACTTACTTTACCCTTAGCACTGGGAGATCCGCTCATCAAAGGACTAACGGAGGTAGCGAATAAACGGCCACCTGATCCCATCACCTATCTAGCAAACTATTTGTTCAACTTTGCCAATCAGAAATCCAAAACAGGGCACAAGGAATCGGATAACGATTCCAACAATAACTTCATCGAAGGATCCGTTAAGCAAGCGGCAGAGAAGGAGTTGGAAAGCTCGAGTAAGCAAACGATCCCATCGAAACCCATTCAAGGGCCAGTGGTCCCTGTACAACCGATGGAACCAAACGTTCGGGATGAAAGTCAACCATCACCCGATGAGCCGGATATGACACCAGCACCATCCGATGATCGGGTACAGTTGAGAGGCGATGCGTTACAATTTTAACGTCATTAAACAATTTAAAAACTTGTGATTGTTGCAGGATGAGCATGGTCAGAGTATGTTACACTTTGCCTGTGCTCGATCACATGGTAGGAACGCGCTCATCCAATTGATTGAAGAGTCTGGCACTAACATAACCTATCGGGATGAGCTGTATCGTACAGCAAGAGATGTTGCACTGCAAGCGAATTGTTAGTAGATTTTCGCTATTAGTACATTAGTGCTTTGGCATCCGCGTAACCCTTGCTATGTTTAGACTGTTCAACTGTATATGTGTGATGGTTGTTATCGAACGCTCTGTGTGTAAAATTCAAATCCAATCTCAATTTGTTTTCTGTTCATGTTACTCTTTTTTCCAGAGTTGGGCGAGCAACAGGTTGAGATACCTTTATTCCGTACCGAGGAAGGACGATACTTGGCCACATGTAAGTACCGTGATTCCTGGCCATCAATCATCGATTACTGCCAAAGATTGATATCGTTCCACTTACTTTACCCTTAGCACTGGGAGATCCGCTCATCAAAGGACTAACGGAGGTAGCGAATAAACGGCCACCTGATCCCATCACCTATCTAGCAAACTATTTGTTCAACTTTGCCAATCAGAAATCCAAAACAGGGCACAAGGAATCGGATAACGATTCCAACAATAACTTCATCGAAGGATCCGTTAAGCAAGCGGCAGAGAAGGAGTTGGAAAGCTCGAGTAAGCAAACGATCCCATCGAAACCCATTCAAGGGCCAGTGGTCCCTGTACAACCGATGGAACCAAACGTTCGGGATGAAAGTCAACCATCACCCGATGAGCCGGATATGACGCCAGCACCATCCGATGATCGGGTACAGTTGAGAGGCGATGCGTTACAATTTTAACGTCATTAAACAATTTAAAAACTTGTGATTGTTGCAGGATGAGCATGGTCAGAGTATGTTACACTTTGCCTGTGCTCGATCACATGGTAGGAACGCGCTCATCCAATTGATTGAAGAGTCTGGCACTAACATAACCTATCGGGATGAGCTGTATCGTACAGCAAGAGATGTTGCACTGCAAGCGACGCAGCCAGATAATGCCAAAGAAATAGATCGCTACATTATCGGGCTGGTAGCAAAAGGTATGCGCAAAAGTAAACGTTGTTTCTGCTGCAAGTGAATGAGTCCTCTTTACTTACTAAATTATTCCTTCGATAAATGACGCCTAAAAGTATGTAATTTTAAGATCAATGTTTACGAAGCTTTAAGAGTGTTTAGAATAGTTTTTGACCGATCCTAGAATACTTAGGGGTTAAGACAGAATTTAAATTGTTTAAAGCCATAAACTAGTAGTTCTGAAGGGAATCCTGCTTACAAAAAGTAATGTTCTTCCATAGTAGTTCGAATTATTTAAACCAACTTGCTAGGCTGAAAAAATCATGCACACAATTGACCGCAAACCTCAGTTCTTTGAGCATTCTTATTCTTTAAATCTGATCAATGAATACTTTAGTGCGGATCTCATTCAACACTAATTATAAGTCATTTAGCAATGTAACGATTTAATCTTTCCATTATCACATAAATTTCATTTCCAAAGGTGACCTTGAAGCGCTGAATAGTATGCTGCTGGAAGGATATGATCACATCATGGATGTTGTAGCTCCTGATGGGACCACTATCGAACAGGTAGCTAGTTCGCGTGGACATCAGGACATTGTCCGTTTTTTGGAAGGAATCCGCACATTTGAGGTGAGATACAGGTATGACCTACATATCCGAAAGAATCACTAACGCAAATGTTTTGTTGATTCAGGAAAATCGTGAAAATTTGCTCGGTGCCATAAGGCAGAAAAAGTTTGAAGCCGTTGTTAATCTTTCGAAATTGCCGGACGGTGCCAAGCTTGTTCGAGCTAAGAATTATTACGGTAAGTAATGGGGATTACTTGATATTGTATTGCGAATGATGAGTCCATTTCATATTTTCTTAAGGTCGTTGCTCGTTGCACATAGCCATACTGATGGAAAACGAAGACATCGTCGACTATTTGGCGGGCAATTTTAAGGCAGCACTCAAGATAGGGGACAATGTAAGGTATCTTTATATTGAAAGATGATAAGCGTATGTACATTATTATGTTTTATCTTACAGCTGGAACGCACCCCATTGCACTATGCCATGGGAGTAAGCAACGTGGAAGCATTAAGTCGTATTTTGATAAAGAATGGCGCCAAGCGTGTACTGAAAGATTTGAAGGGACGACAGCCGAGTTACTATTTCATGAACAAGGCAGACATTTTACGTTTACAGGAAGAGGAAAAGGAATGAATGGAATGAATAATGGCATAAATTTGTTGATCCAAGAGCGAAATTGATTGTTACTAGAAAATGTGTACACATCTGTTCTGAGGAATGGGTATATGAATGTTTTGTGGTAGTACAATACTCTACAACGAGTCAGCTAAACGTACATACTTAGAAATAAAAGCTCTCCGATAATTGGTTTCCGTTTAAACATTTTGTTTGTTCATGTGTATATTTTTAATGAGAAAATAAATTATTCGATTTGAAATTGGGCACACCTCCACCTTACTATATTAATCTTGTCTGCGTTGACACTGTCATTGCGTGTTTTCCATTTGATTTAAAATGTAAATAAATACCAGCAGACCAAACAACACCCCAAAAAACTACAACCCACGATGAGTTCGTCTCCGAATTCCGATGAGGACAGGTAATTCCAAAGCTTATGGACATTATTTCTCCATTATCACTACTTCTTTTTCCTTTTTTTGCACAGAAAAATCGATTTTAATCCCTTGCTGCTGGCGAGTGGCAAAAGGAAAAGTGCCTTCCTACCCTACAAACCATCAAACACGGTTCTAACAAACCTGCAGCGCGGCAACACCGAAGCGAACATTCCCAGTGAAATTTGTCTCAATTTTCACGAAAAAACGGGCCAAGGAGAAATAACCGAGGAGCAGGTGCGTGCCGAACAGGCAGTCGACGTGGTAGATTCCGACCAATTTACACCACTTCATTGGGCGTGTTATTACGGTCAGCTGGCTGCAGCTAGTATACTGATTAAGTAAATAATTTATTTCTCATTTCAACAAATAACTTTTTTTCTAGCTAATTTAACTTCCGTTAAACTTTACAGGTGTGGTGCAGATGTCAATAAACAGGCAACGGATATGATCACTCCCATACTGTTGGCCGGTGCCGGGGGACACAACGAGATCGTACGATTGCTAGTGGACAAGGGAGCAAGCGTTAATCACATGGACATTGTGGGCAATAGTGCGCTCATGTATGCGGCGGCTGGAAATCATCCGCACACCTGCAACGAATTGCTAAACGCTGGAGCAAGCTTTACCGATACGAACGAGGATGGAGAATCCGCTTACTCGCTGGCGGTGAAAAACAATGCCAATTTAGCGCAAGCTGTGTTAGAAAATCACATCACAGCGCTTTTAATGACGTGAGTGGTAGATCTGTTGAGGGCCTTAGTGTAATATTTTGTGATAATTAAAGAACCATCGAACAAATGCGTCAAACGTGTCTGGAAGTATTGAACGTACAAAAGAAGCTTATTGGAAGCATATGAAAAATAAATCATTATTCGGTTGTCTAAAAAACAAACTTACTACAACGGTAAGCACTGTAGACACGTATCGCAGCAAAACAAACGGCTGTCAAACGTATGTTTTCTCTCGTCGTCGTCGTCGTCCAGCTTTGAACGTGAATTCGTGTTCCGCGTTTTCGTTTCACCCGCTGTTTCGCTTGCAAACGCATCACACTTTATCGAATTTCGGTGCTCGATCTCCTTTTCTTCTCTGTGATAACTGCAAGCTGTTAGTGATTGTCTAGAACGTGCTGTTAGCTTTGTTTGTTAATTAATTTGTCTGTCTGTTAATCATCAACACCGGGCAGAACCTTTGTATCCATTCCTGGTAGAACTATCGCGTGATTCTCCCCTTCTTGTGCAATAGATAGGTCCTTGTTTAATCAGCCTACGTTATAATTTAATTAGCTTCATTTTATTTGGTCTAAACAATAAAACAAAAGCACCTCTACCGTTATGTCTTCCGATTGGGAGGTTGTTGGCAAACAGAAGAAAACCCGTAAACAGACGGGCGGCGACAAAAAAACGCAATCCCAGAATGCATCCGAGAGTGCTCCAAAAATAGAAGATACGGGTAAGTTTGGAACACCAATGGATGCGTGCAGCGATCATGAATAGAATTAGCAACAGAACTGACAAAGAAAGGCCGAATCGTGCCGGCTTCTTTTGTTGCCGGTGCCGGTTAAACACACTAACCCATTCCAAGCACCCTCCTAATCGTGTGCAGACTGAATCAAAACTCAGAATCGGTCCTACATTCGGTAGGTTGGAAGATGCAGTTTAGTTGCTAGTTCGCTCTCTGTGCACACAGTATACCACATTTGGTTGGTAGTGATCGTGATAGTCATTCATCGAGCTGAGCCTGAAACCGTGACGATTGTGTGACTTTATTTTTAGTTGACATGGATGAAATTTGTTCCCTGTACACCGATGTGAAGGACGATGTATTTGCAAAATTTAACGGCTTGAAGGACGCGGCAAACGGCGGAAAGGCCGACCCGAAAAAGGCTGCTATTGCCGTGAACGGTAAGCGCACGGCAACACCTGTACGCGATCAGCAACAGCAGCAACAGAGTGGAAACAAAAGCAATCAGAAGGAACCAGAACCCGCCAAACAGACGGTTCCGTCGAAGCCATCTTACAGGAATTTAGATGCGGCCTTACGTGCGATCAGTGCCCCCGATCTGCACTCCCAGCTTACGGCCGTGAACGTGAGCTTCAAGGACAATCATTTGATGCTGTTGAAGGCGCTTACTGGGATATTGAACGACAAGCTGCGGGTAGACGAAACGGACCCACTGTACCTCAACAAACCGGTCACTTATCCGTACAAATCGATGCCGCAACCGCTGCGCGATGTTATCGACGAATGTATTGCTAAGGCAAATGAGGAAAATGGGAAATATTTTTACGACCTAACGCTATCGAATTTGGCCAGTGATATGAACAAAGGTTTACCCTATCTGGGTCATAAGCTGATACTGCAGGCAATAGCGATCCACTATCCTTCGGCCTGCGTTAACAATCTGGCCCGCAATGCAATCCTGCGAAATTCGTACCAGAATCGTCATAATATTGGCCTCAACTTACTGTGGGCTTTGGGGCAGGGTGGTTACAGTGATCTGGATGTGGGGTTGAAAGTGTGGCAGGATATTATGGTACCGGTAATGGAAATGAAAAACTACAACCGGTACACGTGTGAATACGTACAGCGTATCCTGAAACTGCATCGTTCGCACAGGTGAGTTTTGTCATTGAAATAGAGTAAAATTGGTCCGACGGCGCTTACACTATTAAATCCCGCTGCTCCTTCGCGTGAACTTTAATAAGAGAAAGCCTAATGGTTGATCGAACTCTCCGCTGTACAGCACAAAAAGAAGTTGTTTTCGTCGATTATGATCGTGTCGGATTGATGGAAAATATATAGTGTTTGCCCCAGTGCGTAGCTCACGCTAAGCCTTAGAACATCAATCTTTCCACAGAAAAGAGATTAATGTGATTCGTCGGCGCTCTTTGTCTCAAACCAGTGTTGTAGTCCCCCTCATTCCTATACAGTAGCCCTTTCGAATCACAACCTGTTGTTCGTTACCCGAAATGTTACGAAATGTGGATCACATTTCGGCTCGCTCTCTACAGCTGCCGAGTTTGGTATTTTTATTGAATGCCAATACGGGCCCCCAATCTGCCGCGTAACCGAAGTGAATCCATAAACTTCAGTTCAAAGCTACCCTAAAAACCGATCCTTCCATGCTAAACCCACCACCGCATCGCAGCTATTGTGTTGACTCTTTGTGCTTATTTATAGACTCAACCTAGGCGGCAGCGAGTTCCTCACCATCCTGAGCTCATTGACGACACAACCGAAAGCGAACCGGGAGCTGGATGAAGCCGCCCAACTGCTGGTCGAGCGGTACGTGTTTAGCGCGCCGAAAGCATCGGCCACGTTTGCGATGCTGTTCAAGAACATCTCTTTCATCACGCGACCGGAAATGATTTACTACGGACTGGCGCTGTGCCTTTTGGAAGATCCCGAAAGTGCTGCCGTGTGGTTGGGTTTGTACCGGCACAATGTGGAAACTTCGCTCGCAATTATGAGCTACCTGAGTGAGTATGGCATGATGTTTAAAAAATTCCTTCTGTTTAGTAAGTTTTTGGTGCCAATGTAAGTGTATCATGCGGTTCTTGTTCGCAGATACTTCGACTCAGAAATATTGTAGTAAACTATTAGGGGAGGATCACTTTACAAGATTCATATCGGACGTGGAAAAACTGAACGAAGAACTGGTGCAGTCAAAGAAGAAAATAGAAGGTCTGCAAACGGTGAAGAGTATACTGAAGGTAAGAACATTTTAAACATCATATATTACTTATAGTATAGTGATTAGTTTGGTTTAGGTTAGTGTCATAAATGGAATTTCTCGTATCTACGTGCAGGGTCGTAGAACAGGTCTATCTATTCAATTATGGTTCACGCAAATCACAGATAGTCAGCCGTTATGCTAAACCTAGGCAGACGGATTTGCTATTCGAACCGTTTGTAAAAGAGGCAAAACATTTAATTGTATATGATGTAGACTTTTAAGATTTTGACCAAATTTATACAATGTTAAATTTACCTAATTTTATGGCTTAACCTACAGCGATCGAATGTTTTTTTTTCCAATAAAGGATAACACCTACCTGTGTTGATCCTTTCCCATTCGAACGAGCTTCACAAACTCCAACAACTGGTTCGAATTCAATTCAACTCCAACCATCGTCTGTAAACCGAACCTGTGACATTTGCGGCTGCCAACGCGAAAGCCGTTTTGACAACACGACGGTTTACCCCCTCTTGTCCCACCACAAACTTCTCGTCCCTCCCCTGGAAAACCAACAATTCGGTCGTTAACAGCGTTTTTTTCTCAACGCACAGTTGATTTTCTGCTTGTGCATCGTGAAGCCACGCATTTTGTCGTTGCCGATTTTTTCTTCGCACCTTTCCAGCGACGATAAACTGCTAGGTTTAGCTTGTTTAGTGCCCCCACACCACACGGTTGCTACGGTTGGTTAAATGCGTGCGGTCTACAAAAAGGAAGATATATTATTGGTTGTTAAGAACTTTCCTCCGCTTTCCACGCTAATCGCAGTGGGTCGAACAGTGGAACCGTTTGAACGCCGCGTAATAGCGTGTCGAAGGGACAGAGGGGTGACAATGAGTGCCGACGCGATGATGTGTGCTGCTGAATGTAACACCGCGCGGGTCGATTGACCATTTTCATTGATCGTGTTAATGTTTCGTTTTCGAGTTATGTGTGTGTGTGTGTGTGTGTTTAGTGCGATTCAATTTTCCCAGCAGCCTCTTTTGATTGAACGTGCGTTTATGTGCATGCGTGTGATTGCGTGCCTGTGTATTACCACCGCCCCTGGGAGGTCGGAGGAGAAACGGAACTGCAACGCTTTCCGAACGACGCCAGCATACTATCATCAAGAGGGATATGCCATGAAGAAAATCGCTTTCCAATGGCACACGTTGTAATGATGCTGTGTGTGCGTGCGTGCGTGTGTGTGTGCGCGCATGGCGTGAGGATCCGGTAAAAGGGTGTCCGGAAATCAAGAGGAGCAAAAGATGAAACCTGTCGTGATCCTCTAAAACTGTTCCAGAGCCCTTAGCTTGGCGACGGCTTGTTTTCTATCCTTTCACACGCTTTGTATGACATGGGTGGGAAAAATCGATACGTCACGAACCGACCCTCCCTCCAGCCGTCAGAAAGGAGGAGAAACCATGAGGAAAATTTGACTTTCATACGCCGAGTAGTGCTATCAATTCGTTCTAGCATTGGAGTTATTTTTTTTACCTGTGACATTTTCTAATTCAATACCGTTTGACGAGATGATAGGCAACAATTCACAAGAAGAGTCCTTTTTAATTAACCAATTGATAGGGGTTCTGCTATTTCGTACTAGCGCTGTGGAAATGCGCTTGGCGCGCAGGCACAGACAGCATGAAAGTATGCTCAAACCAAGCGACAGGAACCTACTTTCCACAGATAATATGTTCACACCAAAAATCACCGAGAGTATGTGTTTGTGTTTGTGTGTGTGTGCGTGAGTGTATGTGCTTCTGTTGCCCGACTTGAACGCAACTGCACTGAGCCGGCTGATGGTAGCGTATTGTAGGCCACACTGCATGATCAGTTTTTCTTTACGAGTAGTAGGTATGTACGGAACGAGTAGTACTCGTTTACATGCAATGTGATGGTTTGCGTGTACAGTACGACTTCCTCGCCCATCCCGGTAGTTAGGTATGCACCCGTACTGCAATTGCACCACCGTACCCTGACGAATATGTGTGTTGATTTAATGTGAGAATTAACAATCGACCGCCAGTGTTTTGTGCCGGCCGTGTATGGTCAGATTTCACAATCTTGTACGTATGCTTACTATCTGCTAGGGGTCGCCAAGCCTCCGACATCCCGTGGGATGTGGCTACTCCTGGGTACACCGGTTGTTTAACACTACCCGTGTGTTGTACAACGTGTCTGCCAGCTCACCAGTACTCAGAGCAAGCTACGAAATTTGTCTCGTAGTAAGCAAAACCACGAGATCACCATACAAAAGTGCAGGGAAGAGAAAAGAAAAATAATCTTTCCGTGGCTTCTTTAATGTTTTGAGTTGTGTGCTTCCGTTATCACTTTCTTTTATCTTGTGCAGTGATGCATACTTTAGTGTGAAGGTTGCTGACCTCTGCCTCGATTGAAGGTATACAATCGCCAGGGGACTGTGTTCATCACTATGAAATGAGAACAATTAATAATTCTCTATATTTAATTTTTTATATCAACAACGCTAGTATGAAATTTACCATGATTACACATGCACAAATACATACGTGCACAGGCGCGTAGTGATGTTGTCTCGCGCAGCATCGCGGTAAAATAGAGATCGGGTGGCGCACCCCACTTCGACGAGAGAAGACGTCTGGACATTGGCTACTCGATCACCGGCTACCCGTAGCAGGATTTCTCTTGCATGGCTCTTTACACACACACACACACACACACAAACATACATTCTTTCTTGTTTCTCGTCTTCTTCACTCACCACTTTTATCGCTTTTTCCAGCTCATCGGTTGCTAGATTATTACACCCGTAGAAGATAGTTGACCGAACAAAACCTGTCGTCTGCGAACAACCCCGTTGGACCTTTGAAAAGTCCACGGTTTGGATTTTCAGGCGTTTTTGAGAACCTAGGGAACAGCGTTCCTTGTATGTGTGCCTGTGTAAGCGAAAGCGAAGGTACCGTTAAATAATCAACGGCGGCAGCGAGAGGAGGGGATGGGGCGATGCGTGTTGGCTGTAAACGTGGTCGCGGCCAAAGTCGCGATTTCTTACCAATTTGCTTTTTCGTGTTTTCCTTCTTACGTCAAACCCGCTTCGTAAAAGGAAGAGCCACTGGCCGGGCTCAGTTGGCAGTTCATTTAGTGCCGGTAGGTCCCGATAATGGCTAATGCCATTACGTGGTGGTAGTCGGTACGAACGTGACGATATTTGGCATGCAGAAATTATTCACCAGCACCATGCTACCACCGCCGGCGTGGCTGTGTGATGTTGGTAGCCGATTAGAAAGTGCATCGGGTACGATAGCTTGGCGAGCTTGGCGTCGTGTGAAGATTGAAACCGCATGATGACTACCGGTAAAACTGTATGATCTATAATGCTCGACTTAAGAACACGCTTGGATTGAGTTGAAAGTTCCACGGCATCTTATGGTGGGGACTTACCGTCTCTTACGGAAATTTTTGACTTTCTTAATTGCTCTAGCAGCTCTGTTTTTTTGCGTATAGCCAGAGAACATAGCTGTTTTATAAGGGGCCATTTTCAAAATCAAAAATTTCCTCATCCAAAGAGATGACACAGATACCGTAAAAGGTCAGAGTTGTTCTGACCTGTTGCCATATCCGATGTCAATATCTGATACTTTTATTTGAAGATCACGAATCCTCAAGCTCAAGCCAGTTATTGAAGTTATTCTAGGCTAAAGTTGCTTAACGGTCGGCCATATTCCAGATGATGTGAATACAAAGTTCGAAGCATTATGTCCAAGTATGACTTAGTCGATGAATATTTTTAAAATAACTGTAATAACAATGAAATACCTTGAAATTGAAAAATTATATTAGAATAAGGTGAGTTATTAAGGATTCCAAAAGAACCAAACTACTGCTGTTCCGTAAAAAGTTAGTTACTCTTATCCTGGCGTTTTGTTTGATAACTCGTGTAAGAAATCCTATTATTGGACTTCTCTTCTTCTTCGTTGGCACTACAATCTCGTGAGGTCTTGGCATGCTATTGTTAGCTTTCAGTGACTTAATTTTACCCGTAGCTGGATAGTCAGTGCTGCGTACGAGGAGGCGATCCGGACGGCATTCGATACGCGGTCCTGCCGTGTGGAGACCGGCGTCGCTACTGCTTCGGCCATCGGACAGTCCCTAAATTGGACTTGATGGTCCGCAACAACTGAACTAGAGGTCAGAAGGCTACCTATAACTAGAGGCTTCTGGCGAAGGGAGCTAAAAATATCAGATCAAGACTTCAATGGCAGATCAAGTGTCAGAGAAGGAATAGAACAATCAATCAGAAATCAAAATTTGGAGACTTGTATCGAATAAAGGTGATGATCATGAGTTTTTACGTATATTAGTTAAAGAATTTGGGCGGTCCGGTGGTAAATGCGACAGCGGCGCCGATCTTCACACGGCAGGACCGGGGTTCAAATTTCATCTAGGCCGTTCCCCCATAGCGAGGACTGACTATCCAACTATGCGGTAATAATAAGTCTAGTCAGCCAGAAATGGCAGGCATGACCTAAGAGGTCGTTAGGCCAAGAAAGTTAAAGAATTAAACATTCAACAGTATTCTGCTCATTGGAAACTGTATTCCGTTGTACGAATGAAATGCGATTGCGAGTGGGAGTGAATCTTGCGATTGTATTAGTACCAGAACAACCTTTGTTCTGAACCGTCGTCTCGCACCTCGACTCCAATCACAACACAATCATACGCGTTAACGTTAATTGTTTACTTGTGCGCAGGTTTTGACAACGTATATATCGCACCAGATTAATCATAAACAGAATTTATTTATTGATGGCTTAACCTTTGGTACCCGGTGCTTATCGATGATTCGGATAACATCTAAACGGTGGTGATCAAAGCACGATTGAGATACTTCTTTGTCCACGTCTCAACAAGTGCAGCAAATCCCGAACTCGCTACCATCTTGTACATTCACCTGTAACAGACCATATATTCCCGTGCGAAACAGCTGTTTTCGGCACAGTCAAACAGTGATGTGGCTTTTTCTAAATGGTCGAAATGCATCGGTGCCAAAACAACTGAACTACACACCCGTTTTGAGCTTCGTGTCCGTCGTGCGGTATGTGATAAGACAGTTTGGGCGATTGATACCGAACTGCAAGCGTGGAGAGGCGTGTGGCTGCTTGCCTAGCGGCGCACTGATAACAACACACAACACAGGGATGCAATCGAAGGGCCATAAAATGGAGCAAAACGTTAAAATGTTTAGCAGCCGCGTGGCGCTATTGCTTGGCAGAAAGAACTGGAAACGTTTCCAAAACAAAGCCGCTTAAGTTTTTAATTGAATTTAAAATAATGTACGCCGAACCACCAAACGATAACAATTTTGTTGACTGTGTTTGCTTTATACATTTGGCACACATAAGTTATTAAAAAAAACTGATGATGCCATCAATCTTTTGGTGTCGAACACAACTCCGTCCGGTACGAATGACATGGTGTAAAAAAAAACGTCAGAGGTTTTCAACCAATGGCACACCAAACCAAGACAATTCTGCGTTCCATAACGGGTCGTGAACAAGTGTCGTCGCAAGCTACCTTTTTGGGATCTCGAACTGCTGGTCACTGAACGAATTCTAGAGCAAGGATGATGATCTTTTAGAAAGGATCTTTTTGTTTCAACAGCAGGTAATAAGTTTTGGGAATTAATTGCATCTTTAACAAAGAAAAAACGTATTTCAACGCGAGACGCAGCATACAGCAAAAGCGCACGTTCATTACAATTCTCGTACAGTCCGGTGTCTACCGGTACCGGTTTGTGTGTGAAGATTTGCAACCTACCGTTTCTCGAGGCTTTGAAAGCGTAATTTACGCCCTTGGCGTACTTATGTAATCGGTGCCGTTAACAACGTGTACGTACTGTACAGAAAAGGAGGAGAAAAAAAAGAAACCAATTCCACTCCCACCGATTGTTTGAATCGAACGATATATTAGGATTTTATGCGTATGATGATCAGCTAGCTCATCATCGCCTGTAGTGTGGTGCGCGCGCATGATCGATCGATCAATCGATGAAGATTTTATCCGATCTGAATACACGCGTGAGCCACTCTGATGTGATCTAGGTGAGGCGACGGATTTTTATAAATAAACCTCCCCCTGGTACGCACTTTTAAAATCCGATATACGGTATCGATTTAAACAAATCGCAGCTAATCGAGAAGAAATATCGATTCTCGATCGTTGTGATCATGACGTTAGAACGAAGTTCGATGTATCTCTTTCTAATGAACGGTTGGATTGTAAGTCTGAATCTGAAATACAGCAAATGAACACAGTTAACGCGTTAACCGTTTTTGAAGTCCTACCGTGTCCCACATACTCTTCGGCGCGCCTCGTTGTGACTAGTTGGTTACAAGTTACAAGATCTACTGGTCAACTGATCTTCTACCTGCCGACTCTGAAAACCGATAGAAAAAAAGGTTAACAATAAGATGTATGGTTGAATGTAAAATTTTTTAAAATTTTACAACTTGTTATTTGTATGTTTTGTTCCAATCCATATAAAGAGCAAAATAAAGAAAAATAGATAGTATGGAGGAATTGTATTTTTTTTTTGTTTTATTTAATTTATAATATGACCATGACGGAATATTGTAACAACATTATAAATTAATTTTTAATCAACAATAAACCTGTATCAGAAACTCAAAACCTATGAAAATAAAGCAAGTGATTTGAGGAATAAACTAATTGCGCAGGAATTAAAATCAATTACTACCACGAATTTTCAAAGGTGCATTGCAATAAGCATGTTTTGTTCCAGTTCATTCAGTTTAAAAAAAAACTGTTTCATTTGAATTGATTGCCAACATATCCCACAATCTGACTATCAAACACTGGAATCCGTCCGCTGTTGTTCCGCTACTGCGAAGGACTGCTTGCTGTTGCTCCCTGTGAGCCTGGTTTGCAAATGATTAGCAAAACGATTAGCAGCAGCAGCAGAAGCATGGGAGGCAATGGCCTTTTTTCTATCCTTTGTCGCTTCCGCCCCGTTCTATACACGCAGTGTAAAATGGCCCATTCAATAATGCTCTCTATTCCCACTACGGTACCACAGAGGCTAAAATCCATCGTTATAAAACACGCACGCAGATCGAATGAACTTGTCCTTCTGGTCGAGCATGAAGCTAACGTTCGATGAAGCGATCATAATGGCACTGTTATGCACATGCAGACCTCGTCCTGTTTAGAGCCTTAATCGGTTTATATGATCTTGATGCGTTGCAAGTAGCTTTAATGCGTTGGTTTGTAAAGGCAGGTGCAGAAATCCTTTGCCAGTTTGTTTGTTGAACGCGATCAAACAAACACGACCGAAAATAACACATCTTTTGCAACTAGTCATTTGCTTCAGCTGCGTAAGAACGCATCAAATACATCTACATCAACGCCCAAGAATCGGTTGCTTTCAGTTGCGGAAACCAATTCCGATTCGCTGTTCGAGATTTTGATGCCGTTCTTACGATTTTGTACAAAACTATTTCTTCCCCACAATTAGTTGCATTCCCTTCTTGGTCGTGAATTGTGCATTCCATTTACCTCGTTCGTGTGTAAAAGTTGTGGTAATTAATCGTGCGTGCAGTGTATAGTGAGTGTGTAAAGTGTGTTAGTCGAAATCAACTCTACATTGTCGTATATATACATCCCATCGAGAGAGCTAGAAAAAGATCGTACATAGCAGTTATTTACATATATAGAAGAACCTAACAAGCGTCCCTGTTTCTGCAATAAAAATGGCCTCGAAGTCGTCCGCTGACAAGAAAACCCAAAAACAGAAGCCGCAAAACGCTAACCAAAACCAAAACCAGAAGAAGGTAACTGTCGTGGGCATTGTTAGTTGGTGCAGTTAGTTCGGTTATACCGATTGTATTATTTTAACTTAAATTTTGTATGTGAAACATTCTTACTAAACGAATATTCTTCCCTTTCCGTGCACTCTTTTCGTCTGCAGGAAGTGCAGGGCAAATCGAAGAAGAAGCAATCGTCCAAAACGAGCAGTAAATCTTCTTCCTCGGTGACGTCCGTCCTCTGCAGCTTCCTGCTGGCCACATTCCTGCCGTTTCTGGCTGACTAGACTTATTATTACCGCATAGTTGGATAGTCAGTCCTCACTATGGAGGAACGGCCCAGATGAAATTTGAACCCCGGTCCTGAAATTCTTTAACTAATATACGTAAAAACTCATGATCATCACCTTTATTCGATACAAGTCCCCAAATTTTGATTTCTGATCGATTCTTCTATTCCTTCTCTGATACTACACACTTCAGAAGTCTTGATCTGCCTTTTTTAGCTCCCTTCGCTAGAAGCCTCTAGGTCTAGGTAGCCTTATGACCTCTAGTTCAGTTGTTGCGGACCATCAAGTCCAATTTAGGGACTGTCCGATGGCCGAAGCGGTAGCGACGCCGGTCTCCACACGGCAGGACCGCGTATCGAATGCCGTCCGGATCGCCTCCTCGTACGCAGCACTGACTATCCAGCTACGGGTAAAATTAAGTCACTGAAAGCTAACAATAGCATGCCAAGACCTCACGAGATTGTAGTGCCAACGAAGAAGAAGAGAAGT
>KZ063690.1:20185-42690 GCA_002091835.1 Anopheles maculatus
AGGTCGGCACATTTTGTCGCACCACGCACGGTACCGTACGCTTCCAGGCAGTCGATCGATGCCATCTCCAGCTCGCCGCACTTGTGGTACTGCTGGAAATTGACCATCGAAGCGGTCAGATCGGTAAACGGCGAGCGGAAGAACGGTCCCAGAGACATCTTGCTAGCCTGTAAAAGTTCCGGGAGGTCGGCACATTTTGTCGCACCACGCACGGTACCGTACGCTTCCAGGCAGTCGATCGATGCCATCTCCAGCTCGCCGCACTTGTGGTACTGCTGGAAATTGACCATCGAAGCGGTCAGATCGGTAAACGGCGAGCGGAAGAACGGTCCCAGAGACATCTTGCTAGCCTGTAAAAGTTCCGGGGAATGGGAAAATAGATATGAAAGAAGGAATACACAAAAGAAAGTAAATTCGCACATCTTTGCCACTAGCCCGGTTTCACCCGGACAGATATCTCTACGTCCTGCGTCGAGACATCAAAATAAAGCGATTGTGATGTAACGTTTACGACAGGATAGATGCACATTATTGCTGGAAGCGCATCTGTTTAAACGTTTTTTGTTCAACAATACGCTGTAGAATGCTTCTCTGAACGGGTGCAGATTGTACAAAATGTATGTACGACTCACTAAAATGCGAATTATTACGAGAAATCACGAAAATTGCTCACCTTTCTCGATTTGCGAACACCAGTGCTTTATTATGATTGTAGTTCTTTTTTTCCTTGCTTTTCGTATGTCAAGTGTGACAGCCGTGTTGCCAAAACGAGATTACTTTGGAAAAAGGCCTTTTCGGAATTATTCTGCATGGAAATCGTTTTTCGACTGATTCTAGAAAATGTTCAAGTAAAAGTATTTCAATTTAGGAATTGAGCATTTTTCATTCGCTTTCGAGCATAAAAAGAACAAAGGCCAAAGAATGGTGTAATAGAAAAATTAGGCTAATATATTCTTAATATTTCATCTGCATCATAAAAGGTAAAAATATTCCTCATGTAATTTGTTATTTTCATTATTGCGCTAATACTTTGGAAATTTCATTCATTCATAATCACGTGCATGGCGGGACCAGTTGTTGTACGATTGCTGAGATCGTTGGTAGGGTTCATACTTATGCTTGCTGGAATCGTACGATCGACTGCTGGTGCGGTGGTATTCGGCATGTCGATCATATCGTCCTCTGTCTGTATCTGCTACATACCTATCCCTCTGGTCGTCTCTATGGCCACGAGAAGCATCATACGATCCGCGATAGGCGTAACCGTCATAATACCCATCATAAAGTTGGCTCTTTCGATCGCTACTGCTTGTACTGTCCGATCGAGATCGAGCACTAGTTCGATGGGAACTCTTATCTGATTTGATCCGATAACTCGTTGCATTCTTAGCCTCATATCGTCTGGAACTGGATGGTTCTTCAAAATGTCTCTCCTCTTTGCGTTGTCTTCTACTGCTCGAACTAGACGCAGCTTCGTCATAGTCGCTCGGGTTTTCTTTTACCTCACAATGCCAGCTGCTTGATGCTTCGTGGCCAGTACTGGTAGCGTTTTTCGCCAGACTTCCGCCTTCCCCTTCGCTATCATTCGCTTCCTTTTGCTGCGACTGCGAACCGTCCTGAACGTCTTTATTTTGAGTTTCTACCAATACCGCAGCGGCTGCTTGCATCTGTCCGGCAAACTTGTTCGGGTTGGGTAAGATGAACGTTTTGCTGCTCTGCAACTTGGATTTACAGTTCGCCAATGGATCGTACGCCTTGTATGCAAAATCATCCCAACAATCAGTGTCATCTTGTAGCGACTGTCCGCCAGTATCGTTTTTCTGCTTACTGGGACCGGTTGTGTTGTAAATAAGATTTTCAGCTGGATCCTCCTGTTTGCATGCACGGCTGCTGGCGGTTTTATCGATGGTAGTCTTGTACTCGAGCAGCTGTTTCCGGCCGGAACATGTTTTCATATGTTGCTTTAGCTCTTCTTCCTTCACAAGATGGGATGAGTCGAAGTAGCATGTAGCTAGCTTAACATCCGGATGCTGACGCTTGCACTTGACCAGATGTAAGGCAAACGTTTTCGCCGAAATCTGATGCAACGGATCGTACGGGCACTCGCGTAAGTTGGACATGTTGTTTAGAGATGTTACCTGCAAAGAAACAAAGCTCCACTGTGGTAATTTTGCACTGAAAACGGTGTAGTGTTCTTACCGATGCATGTGTCGTGTTGCTTACTTATGCTGACGCTGTTGTTTACAGCCAGGTTCATTCCCTTCGGATACAATTGCTCTAGCTACCAATCAACACGTAATCCACGTACATTAGCTACAGTCTAGCTGCCTCTGTCTTGCTGCTAGGTGGATGCAATACAAACAGAACAACTGTAAAATGACGGTACGAGCGATGCAGTAGATGGCAGCACTGGATTTCGGGGTTGATTTTGCCAGTGATGCCGTTTCTTCGACTTTTTTTTTAAATACGAAAGGACAGTTAAATATTTTAATTTGCATTTCTTTTTCGATGTACTGCATTATTTGATATCTTTTCAGCAAGACATTTTTTCTCCTTACATTGGTATTAAAACACTATCCATCCAGCATTACATGCAGTTACAGTTTTGCACTTTATTTGGAACAAAACAACAACCTTTCCACCCCTATCAACCTGTTGGTAGACTTTAAACAGGGTGCAGAGTAAACACTTCACCTGAGTTACACACACGCTTTTGCTTAACGAAGAAAGGGGGGGATGTTTATCGATACAAATTCTAAACGGAAAAAGTTTAACAAAAAAGAAAAATTGTTTGTAAAATATACGCGAATCAATTCCAACAGTGTGCGTGTGGGTGTGAGTGTGTGTGTGTGTGGAAGACATTCAGCCTATCCCGCTTTTTTACACAACATACGCACACACACACATACAAGGTCCTATATTCCTAGCTACAGTTGTACGACTAAGCATTAGATGGGAGGCGATCAGCACGGATACGAAGCTATGACGCCTTCTAAACCGATGTCCGGTGGGCAAGGCCTACTTTTTCCGCAAAGTTGCCTAGCAAACTACCAAGCGCCGAGTCCGGTACCGATTTGAATTTGAATGCGATTGTCGAGTAGTAGCAGTTGTAGAATAGTGTCCGCACTTGATTCAATCGTTCACGACGCCTATAAATAGGGAAGCGATCAGAACCCACATGGGTAAGAAATGTAATCCAGCTTACTTACATGGCATAGAAGTCGTGACTGTATGACGAGCTGAAACATTCATCGTCCAGCAGCGTACAGCAGCTAGAATCTTGTGATTGTTGCATATGATGCAAGTGAGGCGCAGCAGAAGGCGGAACATGTCCTGGACCGTGATGATGATGTTGATTAGCATTGGGCGTCGTAGCAGTAGTCGTATCGGCAGTTGTCCCATGATTGTTACCGTACAGATTATTATATAGATGGTGGAACTGGTTCTGTTGTTGTTGTTGCTGCTGCTGCTGCTGTTGCTGCTGATGATGATGATGATGATGATGGTGGTGGTGATGCTGATGATGAGCATTATGTGGCGCAGCATGGTGCAGTTCCGTGGCCGAATCTGTACTACGAAGACTTCCGGTGCCAGAAATCATCTGCCAACTACCCACGGACAGGGAGGACGTGGATTCCTGACGCTGTCTTAATCTACTCGCTACCGGCACTGACACGGGACTAGTTCTGCGGAGAAGGAAGGCAAAAAAAACATTAGACACAAACAGAACACATCAAAACAACGAAACGAATGATTTGCTCAACGAACTTTTTACAACACAAAATATCCACATGGGGGATATCATAGGTGGCATTGAAATCTCCTGCCGGAATTAAATTTTGAAAAGGAATATGTGAAAGGTGTGGAAATAGAAGGAAAGAAGGAGAACAAAAAACATAACTACTAACCTTTTCGGTTGCGGTGACCAAGCGCAATGATTACTGAGATTAGTAGTACTATCGTTCGATATGCATCCAATACTGCTATTACTACTATCGTGACTATGCGCTAACCAGCCATTGCTATCCGGAGGCAAAAGATTTGGAGTATGGAGATGAAAGATGTGTTTTGGTTTGTTTGTTTTTTTATCATAAAACATTTACGAATGGATAATGCATATACGGAAAGAAATTGATGGAGTAAAAAAAAAGAAAGAAAGAGAAAAATAAACATAGAAAAAGGGTACAAATGATGAAGAAATCGTGCAATAGCACACACACGTGTTATCGCAAGCCAGATTGTACGGAGGGCATGAAAATAAAAATACTTCAATCTTACGCTCAAACAGCATACTACGAAAATATGATCGCCTCTTCCCTAGCAGTCTTTCGAAAGTAGGTTGGGACATTAGCCATTACTGTCTTAAAAATAAATCAATAAGCGATCAGGTGATCCTCTTCAGAAGTGAGAAGATTTTGTAAAAGCTAAATGAGATAAGTATAATTAGTGAGGATCATCATTTTTTCACCAGCACTGATAATACGAACGAAGCAGCTGATCATTTTCTGCTTCTCGAATCGGAAACTGTTGTATGCTACAAGTCCGTCTACAATGCATCACAAAATACGCAGCTAACCATACGACAATGAGCTGTGCTCATGAAAATGTCACGCGAATTTAAGTGAAAGACCCACAAAATTCGCTTCTAAAGCAATTCTATATCGAAACATAAGCAAAACAGGATAGTGATTCTACGTTATACGCGGCTCGGCAGCATAAAGGACGACTGTACCAGTGCTTTTCTCTCTTACCCATTGCTCGCATTCAAACTGTCGTCATGCGAATTGTGAACACCGACAACGATCGGCCGGCTACCGCTCGTAGCATGATGATGGATGCTGGAACCACCGATCGTTACATTAATGCCACCGCCGCTACCGGACTGGGCACTGCTGTTAAAAGCACCACCGTTCGCACCGACACTGATGCAGGTTTGGGTATCGTGCTGGGACGAGCTACGGCCACTCAGACAACTGCACGTTGAGTTCCTGCCCGTGGAGTGCGGCGAACCGCTCGAGCCTCTGCTTTCCCCATCGAGCAGTATACCGTCGAGCATGGATTCGCTGTCCGTGCGTATCACGCCAATGCTGCTGCTGCCACTGCTGTGCTTACTCTTGTAACTGAAACGACAGACATAAGCACGATCAATCGAAACGCCTTCACAACACACACCGTCCACCGACTTACCGTTGTCCCAAAATGCTGTATTCATCCTCGGCGATATACTTTAAGGCATAGAAACAGAAGAAAAATATCACTTCACCCTTGTTCAAGCGATCCGGCAGATTGTGCCCGAACAGTAGCCAATCGTACGCGATCGTAAAGTAAAGGATCTGTGCCGCACTCAGCGACTGATGGATGGCTCCGTCCGCCCACAGCGAAAGGCGCAACAGCGACACAAACAGTGGCGTTCGATCCCATCCGCTGATGCAGTGTATCAGCAACCCGGAGCTGTTGTCCTGCAGGTAGCGCAGCAACAGCTTCAGATAGTTTTGCGTGATCTTTACCAGATCCCAGTCCTTGTAGTTTTCCCAGTCGATCTGTAGCTGGGCCGTCACCGTATCGTCCGGCACGCCAATGTTCGCGTCGACGTGCGCTTGCGACCAATCGAAGACGAGCCCCTCACCGGAATAGTTATTGTCACGGTAGTCGCGGAAAAACTCGCAGCCCGGGTACGGTAGCGAGATGATCTTGAACTCGGCGTACCGATTTTCTTTGTCCACCTTTTCGGAGGACGTCACGTTCATGCCAAACTTTACCTTCTTCTTCTCCACCATAAAGTCTACTATCGTGCCGACGTTTAGCGTTTTGAGCAGCTTTATGTCCTGGCTGCGGACGCGATCAAACAGCTGCCAGTCGCTGTTGGTGATCGGTTCCTCGAACGTATCCTCGGGCAGTGAGGTTTCGCGCGCTTCGTACGCTTCCTCTGCAATTGGAGAAACACCATAAATTGGGAAAGTTACATTAAAAGTATTTTTGCGTGACAGAAAGGCGTCATACCATCTAGCGTTGGTGAGGTAGCTGTTGAGTCTAGGCTATAGAAGAGGTAATCTAACCCGGACCGCCCATAAATCTCCGGCCCACCGGACAGTGTCGCCGAGCGGCAGATGTACTTGCCCTTGTACAGTATGACCGGCAGCGGAAACCGTGCCCGGCAGCGCGCGAACCGGGCTTTGTTAATAAGATCGCGCAGCTTGTTACCATCGTACGTCGTTTCGTAGATGGTTTGCTGCCCTGGTCCGCCAGATGGGGCGGAGGACGGTGGAGGTTGGGGCTGTGATGGTGGTGGTGGTGGCGGTTGCTGTTGAGGCGCTTGTGGCTGGGCAGACCGTGTGAGAAAGTCGTTGATGCTGGCGAAACCATTGTTGGGACCGCCGGTTGATGGTGGTGGAGCCTGAGTATTATTGCCTGAGCTGCCGGAGAAGTTCTTGTACTCGTACTCCGGTATCAGCAGCGTGCTGGGATAGTGCGAGGATAGTTCACCGGTAGTGTTGCTGATCTCGATCACGCTGTAGTCCTGCTGGAGTAGTACGTTACACCGGTGCATAACGTCATTGCCCTGGTGAAGGAAAGGAAAAAGGTATACATCAAATTGTGTAAGATTGCGTGCCAAGACAACCAACCAACAGCCCTTTATGGTAGGAATCAGGCTATAAAGTTGCGTGAAGGAATGCGTAGACATTTGGTAGAAGGCAACAGCTGTCTGATTTTCTTTTATGGCAGCACCAACATTGGCACATTCGGCACATTGGCAAATAAAAACGAAAAAAGCGATCGTGTTGTGCAAAAAGTCATAGTTTGTGTATCTTCTTTGCAAGGAAGGTCTAGACATTAGATGATAGAATGATTCAATAAGTCACCTGGAATAGGTCCCTTCCGGGGTGATACTTTAGAGCAGAACCCTTAGCATATGTCTCTTATTCGAGGGTTTTCTTTAAATTTTCACTTCCCAGAGAAGTGCTATTTCCTGTCCATACTCACGTTGGACTTTTGATAGCTTTTACAGCAGCTTATCTTTGGTGGATCATATCGAAAGGGTACAAAGGTGTTTAGAAATTAGTGCTGTTGTAAGGCATGGAGTACGAATCTCTTTCTTGAGAATCTCTCAATGGGTGAAAAGATTCTTTAGCTCTTTAATTTCTTATTCGCTTCTTTGCTTCCTTCCGATTTTTTGCTCCAGTAAATCAATGTTCCCTTCAGCATGGTCATAATCTTTCAACCACTAGATTCTTGTCTATATGCGCCACTTCAAGCGTTTCTTCATCCTTTTATAGAAAAAAAAACCATGCAATACAACTAGTCAGCTGTTTCCTTTTCCTTTGTATGGAAACTTTTTGCACAACAAAAACCTCAACGAGATTTAAAAATAAACCCTGTTTGCAAATATTACTCACATAACACTACCCGGTTTTAAAACGATTTTTCCCTGTTTTGCTTGTTAATTTAGCATGAACCAGAATCAATTGCGATGTAAACAAATAACGCGCAGAAACGGAGCAGAATGTGTGTGTGTACACACACACACACAACAAGTGCTTTGATTTGTGCTGGGCGGGCGAATTCATATTCGAAGTTTTTTATGGGTTTTGTGATCAGTCAGTTGCTTAGACAAGGCAGATTAACAATTATTGTGATCTTGTTTTACGTATTAGTGTGAGCTTTGCAATAGCACGTACTTTTATGTTTATGGCCCCAGAAGCCGGCTGCCGCTAAAGGCCTTCAAAAAATACCTTGAGTTTAGCCATCCTCTTGAGAATTGGTTTCTCCTACTATTTTCGCATCAGTAGAAAATTTAATCAAGCTCTACTCAATCGAACTAGACAGGGAAAAGAGCAACCTGTGCGACACAAGATGATAATGTACACATCGGACACATAGACACACACAAAGGAATATGTGAAAGGTGTGGAAATAGAAGGAATGATGGAGAACAAAAAACATAACTACTAACCTTTTCGGTTGCGGTGACCAAGCGCAATGATTACTGAGATTAGTAGTACTATCGTTCGATATGCATCCAATACTGCTATTACTACTATCGTGACTATGCGCTAACCAGCCATTGCTATCCGGAGGCAAAAGATTTGGAGTATGGAGATGAAAGATGTGTTTTGGTTTGTTTGTTTTTTTATCATAAAACATTTACGAATGGATAATGCATATACGGAAAGAAATTGATGGAGTAAAAAAAAAGAAAGAAAGAGAAAAATAAACATAGAAAAAGGGTACAAATGATGAAGAAATCGTGCAATAGCACACACACGTGTTATCGCAAGCCAGATTGTACGGAGGGCATGAAAATAAAAATACTTCAATCTTACGCTCAAACAGCATACTACGAAAATATGATCGCCTCTTCCCTAGCAGTCTTTCGAAAGTAGGTTGGGACATTAGCCATTACTGTCTTAAAAATAAATCAATAAGCGATCAGGTGATCCTCTTCAGAAGTGAGAAGATTTTGTAAAAGCTAAATGAGATAAGTATAATTAGTGAGGATCATCATTTTTTCACCAGCACTGATAATACGAACGAAGCAGCTGATCATTTTCTGCTTCTCGAATCGGAAACTGTTGTATGCTACAAGTCCGTCTACAATGCATCACAAAATACGCAGCTAACCATACGACAATGAGCTGTGCTCATGAAAATGTCACGCGAATTTAAGTGAAAGACCCACAAAATTCGCTTCTAAAGCAATTCTATATCGAAACATAAGCAAAACAGGATAGTGATTCTACGTTATACGCGGCTCGGCAGCATAAAGGACGACTGTACCAGTGCTTTTCTCTCTTACCCATTGCTCGCATTCAAACTGTCGTCATGCGAATTGTGAACACCGACAACGATCGGCCGGCTACCGCTCGTAGCATGATGATGGATGCTGGAACCACCGATCGTTACATTAATGCCACCGCCGCTACCGGACTGGGCACTGCTGTTAAAAGCACCACCGTTCGCACCGACACTGATGCAGGTTTGGGTATCGTGCTGGGACGAGCTACGGCCACTCAGACAACTGCACGTTGAGTTCAGCGAAACGCTCGAGCCTCTGCTTTCCCCATCGAGCAGTATACCGTCGAGCATGGATTCGCTGTCCGTGCGTATCACGCCAATGCTGCTGCTGCCACTGCTGTGCTTACTCTTGTAACTGAAACGACAGACATAAGCACGATCAATCGAAACGCCTTCACAACACACACCGTCCACCGACTTACCGTTGTCCCAAAATGCTGTATTCATCCTCGGCGATATACTTTAAGGCATAGAAACAGAAGAAAAATATCACTTCACCCTTGTTCAAGCGATCCGGCAGATTGTGCCCGAACAGTAGCCAATCGTACGCGATCGTAAAGTAAAGGATCTGTGCCGCACTCAGCGACTGATGGATGGCTCCGTCCGCCCACAGCGAAAGGCGCAACAGCGACACAAACAGTGGCGTTCGATCCCATCCGCTGATGCAGTGTATCAGCAACCCGGAGCTGTTGTCCTGCAGGTAGCGCAGCAACAGCTTCAGATAGTTTTGCGTGATCTTTACCAGATCCCAGTCCTTGTAGTTTTCCCAGTCGATCTGTAGCTGGGCCGTCACCGTATCGTCCGGCACGCCAATGTTCGCGTCGACGTGCGCTTGCGACCAATCGAAGACGAGCCCCTCACCGGAATAGTTATTGTCACGGTAGTCGCGGAAAAACTCGCAGCCCGGGTACGGTAGCGAGATGATCTTGAACTCGGCGTACCGATTTTCTTTGTCCACCTTTTCGGAGGACGTCACGTTCATGCCAAACTTTACCTTCTTCTTCTCCACCATAAAGTCTACTATCGTGCCGACGTTTAGCGTTTTGAGCAGCTTTATGTCCTGGCTGCGGACGCGATCAAACAGCTGCCAGTCGCTGTTGGTGATCGGTTCCTCGAACGTATCCTCGGGCAGTGAGGTTTCGCGCGCTTCGTACGCTTCCTCTGCAATTGGAGAAACACCATAAATTGGGAAAGTTACATTAAAAGTATTTTTGCGTGACAGAAAGGCGTCATACCATCTAGCGTTGGTGAGGTAGCTGTTGAGTCTAGGCTATAGAAGAGGTAATCTAACCCGGACCGCCCATAAATCTCCGGCCCACCGGACAGTGTCGCCGAGCGGCAGATGTACTTGCCCTTGTACAGTATGACCGGCAGCGGAAACCGTGCCCGGCAGCGCGCGAACCGGGCTTTGTTAATAAGATCGCGCAGCTTGTTACCATCGTACGTCGTTTCGTAGATGGTTTGCTGCCCTGGTCCGCCAGATGGGGCGGAGGACGGTGGAGGTTGGGGCTGTGATGGTGGTGGTGGTGGCGGTTGCTGTTGAGGCGCTTGTGGCTGGGCAGACCGTGTGAGAAAGTCGTTGATGCTGGCGAAACCATTGTTGGGACCGCCGGTTGATGGTGGTGGAGCCTGAGTATTATTGCCTGAGCTGCCGGAGAAGTTCTTGTACTCGTACTCCGGTATCAGCAGCGTGCTGGGATAGTGCGAGGATAGTTCACCGGTAGTGTTGCTGATCTCGATCACGCTGTAGTCCTGCTGGAGTAGTACGTTACACCGGTGCATAACGTCATTGCCCTGGTGAAGGAAAGGAAAAAGGTATACATCAAATTGTGTAAGATTGCGTGCCAAGACAACCAACCAACAGCCCTTTATGGTAGGAATCAGGCTATAAAGTTGCGTGAAGGAATGCGTAGACATTTGGTAGAAGGCAACAGCTGTCTGATTTTCTTTTATGGCAGCACCAACATTGGCACATTCGGCACATTGGCAAATAAAAACGAAAAAAGCGATCGTGTTGTGCAAAAAGTCATAGTTTGTGGATCTTCTTTGCAAGGAAGGTCTAGGACATTAGATGATAGAATGATTCAATAAGTCACCTGGAATAGGTCCCTTCCGGGGTGATACTTTAGAGCAGAACCCTTAGCATATGTCTCTTATTCGAGGGTTTTCTTTAAATTTTCACTTCCCAGAGAAGTACTATTTCCTGTCCATACTCACGTTGGACTTTTGATAGCTTTTACAGCAGCTTATCTTTGGTGGATCATATCGAAAGGGTACAAAGGTGTTTAGAAATTAGTGCTGTTGTAAGGCATGGAGTACGAATCTCTTTCTTGAGAATCTCTCAATGGGTGAAAAGATTCTTTAGCTCTTTAATTTCTTATTCGCTTCTTTGCTTCCTTCCGATTTTTTGCTCCAGTAAATCAATGTTCCCTTCAGCATGGTCATAATCTTTCAACCACTAGATTCTTGTCTATATGCGCCACTTCAAGCGTTTCTTCATCCTTTTATAGAAAAAAAAACCATGCAATACAACTAGTCAGCTGTTTCCTTTTCCTTTGTATGGAAACTTTTTGCACAACAAAAACCTCAACGAGATTTAAAAATAAACCCTGTTTGCAAATATTACTCACATAACACTACCCGGTTTTAAAACGATTTTTCCCTGTTTTGCTTGTTAATTTAGCATGAACCAGAATCAATTGCGATGTAAACAAATAACGCGCAGAAACGGAGCAGAATGTGTGTGTGTACACACACACACACAACAAGTGCTTTGATTTGTGCTGGGCGGGCGAATTCATATTCGAAGTTTTTTATGGGTTTTGTGATCAGTCAGTTGCTTAGACAAGGCAGATTAACAATTATTGTGATCTTGTTTTACGTATTAGTGTGAGCTTTGCAATAGCACGTACTTTTATGTTTATGGCCCCAGAAGCCGGCTGCCGCTAAAGGCCTTCAAAAAATACCTTGAGTTTAGCCATCCTCTTGAGAATTGGTTTCTCCTACTATTTTCGCATCAGTAGAAAATTTAATCAAGCTCTACTCAATCGAACTAGACAGGGAAAAGAGCAACCTGTGCGACACAAGATGATAATGTACACATCGGACACATAGACACACACACACACGTACATCGTGAGTAACCATGGGAAAGTTGGGTGGACGGGTAATGTGGTGGTGCTTTGGATAAAAATAACAATCCGAAACGTGTCCAAACACACAAAGCATCGATAGTGCCGCAACAAAGAGCAAAACGGAGTTGTGTGTTGATGTTGTCTGCTGGCCTTTCTCCGTCTATTGGGTGTGCTGTTACGATTTCGCTTTTGTTTGCTATACACATTCACACACAGCCACGCCGCGAATAAACCAAGAATATCATTTCCGTACTGTCGCGATTTCCGTCCCCCGTTCCCTATGTGTACGTCGTTACCGCCACCGCGCTGGATTACTTAAGCGCGTAGTAAATAAAGTGCTCCCACCACCCCTGCCGAGAGTCTGCGCACACGTTAAAACAGGACAGCAGTAGTGTTGCTACAAATTAGCGAATTTCTTGCTCCTATCTTTTTCTCTCTTTGTCTGTCTCTCTGTGTAGCAGGCGGTTTGTATGCATTGGTGTGCGTGCGTGTGGCTGCTTTGATCGAGGGCACACAAATCTGACAACGTTTCACAACATACTTGTGTGCCCGCCAGCTACAGTACCCCACCACCATCACCATCACCACCCCCTGACTGTCTATGTCTTACACGTGTGTATTTTGATGTTATTCAAGATTTGCAGTTAATTCCCGTGGGATCACCAATACACCCACCGGAAACCGGACCATAGCACAAGGACGGTGGCGCCAACAAGGTCTTCGCGTAGGGTTGTGGTTCCGCTTATCGCGGAATTTACTTCGACACAAGGCCCCCCCTTGTGCTGGTGAAAAAAAAAATTGTGAACATTGCACACAGCCACCCAAGAAATCAAGTAGACGGGGCGTGCGATAAACACCAACGTCACGCGGGGAATATGGGTGAATAGGTTATGGATGGCTACTGCGATGGGGCTTCTTCTTTAGGCTCTAGCACAGAGCCACCACTGTGCATATGACCTTCTGTTTGCAATATTTTGCAGCTCTTTGATGGTGTGCTTACACCGACTGCCCTTGGGCAAACATGAGGCGACACACACGCTTATTCGGACACCATTATTATTACCATTCACGTACATTTTCACAATCCTTCGCGCGGTACATGTTCTTGGCGAAGTATTCCAATAAAGATTGGATGTCCTGCGGTAGTATTTCGCAATTCATCCTTGCTGCTGCACATTGACGACGGTGATATGGAAGAAGGAGCGCGTACGCGAAACACGATGGGGCCGCTGATGCTGGTGACGGTGACGTGATGTGGCGGCACAGAAAAACCAATCACGCGCGCTCTAATCAACCGTGGGGCGCTGATGTTGATATGGTTTTCTGGATGGGACAAGGACTGTCCTACGCTAGGTGCTTCTGCTGCTAATGCCACGAAGGATACGCGAAACGCGAATTACGGATAGTGCGCACGTGGGGTCAATGGAACGCTGCGGTCCACAAACACTACCACCAATAAATGTATCGCGACACTGCAGCGATGATAAGATAGTATTATGCGAACACTCCGGGCGCTGGTAACAATTTTCTTTGTGCCTTCAGGTTTACCTCTTCTTTTAACCCCATCGCTTCGCTGCACTCGACAAACTTATTCGATTACTGAGGGTTTTTATTTTATTTTTGTTCTTGTACGTTTATCTCTTTCTTTACCTTTTTTTTACTCTAGCAGCAAGTTTGTATGTTGCAGAGAGAAGTTTAAATGTTTTTGTTTTTGTTTTACGCATAAAACTCTCATTTGCACCTGTTGATGGCATGCTGGATTCAGAGAAGATGTGTTTTCTTTTTTTTATGTAAAGCAGAATACTTTTAGTGCAACTGTGCCTTTTATTTTACTAGGAGCAATCAACAGTTGCAAATGGTGCAATAGAGGCAAGAAAGTAATTAAACTTGGTAATCATCGTAATCAAAAGTGATAGAAATGTTGTTTGAACTGATTACCACTAATCAACCTGACTTTGTTTTAATGTGACAACAAAAATATATTTTTATTACTAGTTAAAAAGATGTGTACAAAGAAATGAACTTTGAAATATATATTTTTTAAGAACTGCTTGAAAGCAGCGACTTAATTATCCATTTCACAATGAATTATTCTTGGTATTGGATTATTGAATATCAAAAAGAGTGATAAAAGCACGTAAAAAGTGTGTTAAAAAAAGGAATACTAAATGTTTCAAACCATTACTTTCACACAACCTGAATTGTCGCTGGCAATGTATTACCAAGAGCGAAACACATTCAGCTGAAAATTTCACAAACCTCAGAGCTTTCCCAACAACCACAACCCAATTCCAATCCAATCAAACATGGTCAACAGTATCAGCCCGGCACATCCAACAACAAACGATCGCATTTTGCGCTAACTTCATTACACTTTCAAGTCCCTGTGAACCTGGTTCGGATTGCCCGCAAAAGGAAACATAATACATATTGCCGACTGAGGGAAGCCTGTTTACCAGCCTCCCATCGCTCGTTTTACGGGTGTGTGTGTGTGTGTGTGTGAGTGGGTAAAGATTTTGAAAAGGAAAAATGCGCCCGGATCAGTGTCGCAAAATGATGGGACATTCGCTATTTCCTTTCATTGCTGCACGCCTCTTTTCGCTTTATAAGTAGCGAACGGGGAAACCCCGGACGCGTGTGAAAAGCACCATCAAATACGCACCATTTGCATAAAGTAGATAGGAAAAGTTTAAGTCGGTGGATTTTCTCGTTCCACCTCGCTCCACGCTTCGAAAGGTACAGCAGGATTATGTAGTCGTCTGATCTCGTCTCAAATTCTTAACACTGTGTGCGCTGTGAGAGCTCTGAGCGTGAAGGAAATTTTGTTAGGCCAGATTCTCGGTGAACACTGAACAATAGTTTAATTCTATGGATCTATTTAAAGGTTCAACAGAGTGTTAATTGAAATACACGTTAAGTATGGATGTAAGACGAGGATTAGCGTTTGTGTGCAGTTACAGTTGTCGAAAGAGTGAAGTAGGATCTCGAAGTTAGAATCTTTTCATCGTGTAGTAAATATTATTACAAAAAGGGTTCTAAAATATAAGCATATTTTATTGGTGATAAGGAAGTTATGGAAGTTAGTTAACCTTTGTTTGCACTTGTTATGTTGAGCTGAAGCGTTGAGCTTGAAGTTTTTGAGGAGTTCAGTAAAAGGGGCTTCTATCCCTTGACACAATAACCTCCCGAGTAATTGGACTAACATTTCTGGTTTCTTTTGACTTTCAATGACTCAAAAATGGATAGTCAATACCTAGGGAACGATCCGCGTGGGATTTGATACAACTGCTATCATGTATTGTGTTGTATGGCTTAAATAAATCAAAATTTCACAGATATGGGCTTTTTCGTAAATGTTTAAAACATTTTAAGACGAAATTTAGGACGTCTTTCTGTCTAGAACTAGGCAATAAAGATAATTCTTTCTTGGCCTAACGACCTCTTAGGTCATGCATGCCATTTCTGGCTTACTAGACTTATTGTTACCGCATAGTTGGATAGTCAGTCCACACTATGGGGGAACGGCCCAGATGAGACTTGAACCCCGGTCCTGCCGTGTGAAGACCGGCACCGCTGTCGCATCTACCACCGGGCCGCCCTAAAAAAGATAAAGATAATTATATAAATTGAATTTTTTACCCGAGTTTTAGTGGTAGAAGCGCAGATTTTATGCCAGGTATTGTATAAAAAAAATTACAATTTTCTTTGTCCCTCAGTTTTCCCAGTTTCATGTTTTTTGTGAGTGAATCAGTTAAATAAGCAAAATCAGCAATAGAACTAAACTCTTCATCATCTGCTTCCTTGACAATAAAACCTGAAGAGGTCTCGGCCTGTTATTGCTGACTATCTATGGCATAGTTTTGACCCAGAATTTGACAGAAAGTCGTGCGTCATATTTCTTGCTGTCCCAGTATCAGACGGGGCCTTTAATTCAATTAATTAATTCGTTGAATTTGGTAATACTATCATTTTGAATTTGTCATCATTTATGTTTCTCGGAATCATGAAAGCAAGTGTAATGATTCGATAGTTCAGCAATGGGGTGCCGTATGAACTTAAGCTGTTCAATCACATGTGAACAACTGCAGAAACGCAAACCATCTCTTTCTCTCTTTGTCTGTCTCTATGTGTAGCAGGCGGTTTGTATGCATTGGTGTGCGTGCGTGTGGCTGCTTTGATCGAGGGCACACAAATCTGACAACGTTTCACAACATACTTGTGTGCCCGCCAGCTACAGTACCCCACCACCATCACCATCACCACCCCCTGACTGTCTATGTCTTACACGTGTGTATTTTGATGTTATTCAAGATTTGCAGTTAATTCCCGTGGGATCACCAATACACCCACCGGAAACCGGACCATAGCACAAGGACGGTGGCGCCAACAAGGTCTTCGCGTAGGGTTGTGGTTCCGCTTATCGCGGAATTTACTTCGACACAAGGCCCCCCCTTGTGCTGGTGAAAAAAAAAATTGTGAACATTGCACACTATTACAGCCACCCAAGAAATCAAGTAGACGGGGCGTGCGATAAACACCAACGTCACGCGGGGAATATGGGTGAATAGGTTATGGATGGCTACTGCGATGGGGCTTCTTCTTTAGGTTCTTGCACAGAGCCACCACTGTGCATATGACCTTCTGTTTGCAATATTTTGCAGCTCTTTGATGGTGTGCTTACACCGACTGCCCTTGGGCAAACATGAGGCGACACACACGCTTATTCGGACACCATTATTATTACCATTCACGTACATTTTCACAATCCTTCGCGCGGTACATGTTCTTGGCGAAGTATTCCAATAAAGATTGGATGTCCTGCGGTAGTATTTCGCAATTCATCCTTGCTGCTGCACATTGACGACGGTGATATGGAAGAAGGAGCGCGTACGCGAAACACGATGGGGCCGCTGATGCTGGTGACGGTGACGTGATGTGGCGGCACAGAAAAACCAATCACGCGCGCTCTAATCAACCGTGGGGCGCTGATGTTGATATGGTTTTCTGGATGGGACAAGGACTGTCCTACGCTAGGTGCTTCTGCTGCTAATGCCACGAAGGATACGCGAAACGCGAATTACGGATAGTGCGCACGTGGGGTCAATGGAACGCTGCGGTCCACAAACACTACCACCAATACCAACAACGCTGAGCTGATGACGACGTCGAAAGCAACACGCAAAATACGGAAATCGCTTGCCTGCTACGACGCAGCAGCAACAATCCTGTTCACAAAAGGTAACGGGGCTTGTAACGATTGCGGTGTCTTTTTCGGGAACACGAGCTGATAAACAAAACAAATCGTGTCTTGTTTATCGCACACACCTATGCAACACACACGCACGCATAAAAGTGGATTAAGTTGGTTGATTAAAACCACTCTTTTTAGCACGCCTTTCCCGTGACAAAAACACACGACCGTGAGATGGTAAAACTTCCACTGATCACTTGTAACTGTGCGACGCGTAAATACGCGATATTCGACGCGTGGTACGATTTTCTGGGACCGTTCGGAGCAGCAGGGCGAGACGAATAGTTTTGCGTGTTTCCTTTTTGCTCTGACTTTCCCACTGGCAGGAAGTTTTTCTTTGTAAATAAAAAGACGGATTCGCGTAGCAGCGTAGCACCGAGGTCGGTCCGAATGGTCCTGCCAAGTGACAGCTTACGCCAGCACGTTTTGTTGATGTTGCTTTTAATTTTTAATATCTTGTATTTTTATTGTTCAGGTTAAACAATTTGGTTTGAAAATATTGAATTGGGGTTTTTCCAATGAATGGGACGTTTTATTAAAAGTAGAATCGGCAAATGGGATGTCTTCAAAATACAAAAATGAACAATGTTTATTTGATATGATGGTTTGGGATATGGCAATTGTTGACTATACTGTTCATATCAATTGTTGAAATACAGAAATCTTGGAAGGAATGATAATTTAAAAAGGATTTTATATCAAAGAAATAATACGAACATTGTAGCCCACTGTGCTGCTAGAAAAAATATTCGAAATCACAAAACTGCTCGAGCAAGAAGCTTTTGCTATTGACCGCAACGAGGCGCCACACTACACACTGTCAACTCAAGCTCTATGAAAAAATACCTTTTTATTTCAGTTGCTTTTCATTGATCAACATATTTTTATTCATTCTTTACGACACAAACACAGGCCTTATTTCAATTTCAACTCTACTAAAAAAAATGAGACAAAATTGTATTCTCAAACGGATTTTCGAAAAAACAGTTGACACCCTCATTGACAGTTGACGGCTCGACCACAACGCGAACGTTGTCAAAATTCGTCACTTGGGTATTTTTCCATCTTCCGCGGAGTTCGTTCGATTTTCCTGGCTGAAAATCTTTGCTTTTTACCTTGCATATTTGCGTATCAGGTAATTAAAATTGTGCTTAAACGGCACGTTACACCGTGCCCCGTGCGAAAACGGTCGAGTACGGTAGCAAAAGTGTTTAGAAAGTGTCGAAAAATGTCGTCAAAAAAGTGGCCCGTAAAGAGCAAAAAAAAACGAAAAAATTCGCTATGGTGGACGGCTCTCGAAGTTTTTTTTTTTCGCTGCCCTACGTAGCTCGGATTCGTAATCCCTCTCTCGCTCTCTCGCTTTTTCGCCTCTGTTCTTGCATACCGTAAACGGTCATCTCTCTCTCTGGCAGCTGTGAATTGTGTATGTGCGGTTCTCGCTCTGTTGCTAGCCTTTTTTTTTTCTCCATCTCCCTGCGGCCCCGTGCGGATGGCCACGGCTGCTCTCGTTCGTGGGCTGCTTTGTGAGGGAATGGCGATGACGACGACGGAACCGACGTTCCGATTGTGATCCGCTTTCGCCCTCCTGCACTTTGGGGCTGCCACTTCTCCACCCTCAGCCACTCGGACCATCTCCGGGTCCGGGTTACGGCAGCAAACAGCAGGCAGACGGTTACGTCCTCGTCTCGCCGCACAGTCCATAGTACGAGAGTAAGCCGATATGTAGTAGTAGCGCAGCGCAGATGATGATCATGATGATGATGATGATGATGATGATGACGGTTGTGTAGTACACATATTGGTAGTAAAACCAAGAGCGACACAACAGCGGACACAGCACCGTCAGCATCCACGCACCAGAGCAGAGAGAGAGATACCGTGTTGCCGTGGTAATTTGTGTGATCGTTCGTCATTGTCGCGTGTGTGCATTGGTGTATTTTTTGTGTACTTCATGTACGAGAAGCAACTAGCAGCTGTGCGAGAGCGGTGGAATGCTTTTCTTCTAGTGATTTCTTGCAAAAACGCGACAGAAAACAAGAAGTGAGAGGGAAATCCTAATGGTCGTCGCACTACTCGGATGTCGGTAATTGTCAGCTGTTGAACGCATGAAGGTTATTTAATGCAATAGTTTTGAACAGCCAGTAAGAAGATGAAAATGAAGATAATGCTGCTCCTCAACAACAACAATACAACAATGGATATTGTGTTAAAACGATGTTGAAGTGATTATGGGGAATGATTGCTGAATCCAAGAATATCATCTCAGATCAATTTAAAAAGTGTGTGAAAGCATATAGCATCGAGCATGATGGTCTACTCCGAGTCGGAATCTGCCAACGAACGGTTAATCAATAACCCTGATGCACCGTTACACATCGACCGAGATACGACTACGACAAAGACTACAACATGTAAAGGGTTGCTGCATGCATATTCTGGAAGGATGTCATCGATCCAAGCAGCAAACTGGAAAGAAAGAGAGTGTGGCACAGCATGGAAACGCAGATGAAGCGAGAAAGAAGAGAAACACAGAAATGCAACCAACCTGCAAAAGCGGATGTTCGTTCCGCGCAAACATATTTACATCCGATCCTTTTCGTCGTGTGCTGGAAACTCAACGCAAACGGAAAAATGGATTAGCGATTTTTTGGAATGTGTGAGGGCAATTTTGGCTTTTCCCTCCCGCCCCATTTTCCCAACATTTCAACCAGCGAAACAAAACACGCACACACACATACAGCGCTCCGACGAAGCAGCATGAAATATGGGCGAAAGGTGTACAGATGTGTGCGGGAATTGAAGCAGCGCTTCAGTGCGCCTCATCACGAAACTTGGGACTATGTTGGGTGTGTGTGGTACGCGAGACGTTGTAACTACTACCAGTGTAAATTTTAGTTGTTTTGTTTTTCCTTTATGAGCAAAAGTTTTCTTGCTGTACGTTGGCTCTCTTCTTACTTTTACGAACAGACTTTTTGCTATCTGTCGTACTTTGGGACTCCGCATCTGTCTCTCGCTGCTGATATGTTTATTACTCTCTTTCTCTGTCGCTCTCCGTTGGCGATTGTTTTCTTATACTTTTTCTTGCTATTTTGCTTAGATGTCGCGAACATATATTTTACGAAATTATTTACGGACTCGACTCGGTGTTATATACAATTTGTTGAGGTGTTTTTCTTTAATCTTTATGAAGACCATTTCCAATCGCACATTTACATGCCCTCATTCATGTAAATGAATGAAATTTGATGGAAATAATCAATAATCGTGTATGTTGTTGTTTAGAGAAGAGAGCATACTTAAAAAAAAGCTTAAAATGCGAACAAACAACATCGAAAAAGATGCGTGAAAACATTAAAATCACTAGTAACATTAGTAGTAGTACAGTGGTGTTGGTGTTGACAGAAGACACGAAAGATTGTGTTTGTGCAGTTGCTTTCCTACCCGTTGCTATTGCTTCGCGATTGCCTTTTATAGATCGCCAGAAAGAGAGCGAGAGAAAAGGCTAGAGAGCCAGTTCGACAAAGCAAGCGATATGTAGCATAAATGCGTACGTATGAGACAGCAATACCCGCAGTGAACATATGTGTGTACGTATGTGTGTGTGCGCTTGTGTGGGACCGTCCAACCAACAAAAAAAGGGTGTAATTATTTGTGTGTGTGTGTCGAGTGTGCGTAAAACATAACGCAGGAGCTAGATAGTAAAATAACGCAAAAAGTTTATGATTTGTAAATACGCTTACTCTTCCTATTCTTGGGCATCAGATGGATGAATCTATTAATGAATGTTTGGGTTTACAACTGCGGACGGTAGTTCACCGTGTCAGGTAGCAGGGAATTCCCTTCAACAGTGACACGACTATGTGTGTGTGTGTGTTTGTGAAGTTGTGTAGCTGCCTTTTAACCGCAACTTCATACACTGCGTGCCTAAACAAAGAATGGAGTGCCGCGTATGAGCAGTTTTGTTGTATGCTTGAACCATTCAAGGGTGGTAAAGATGAATGGGGGAACGGAGGGAGGTTTCTGTCCTTCTACATAGCACCAACACTAGTGCACACCAGCAAAACACACAACCACAACTACCACTCATACAAACGTGGCATAGAGAAACGTAAAATCGGTACCTGTTTGGTTGGTACCGTTTTCTGCTTTTCCACCGTTGGGTTGCCTATGCCGTGAGTTCAGTTATGGCTGCCATTCGAGAGCTGTTCGGTCGTGATTGTTGAACACCTTCGCACGGTTTAAATGTCAACTGGGTGAGCATTAGTTTGTGTATTGATGATTGCAGTAACAGTACGCAACGTAAGCAGAAGCATATTAGTGGGTGTAGTGGATTATGTGTGTTTCGTAATTCCCAACTGTATCTTCTTCGAATGTAGCTTTTACTTTGCGTTCCTATCAACAAATTGTATATAACACCGAGTCGAGTCCGTAAATAATTTCGTAAAATATATGTTCGCGACATCTAAGCAAAATAGCAAGAAAAAGCATAAGAAAACAATCGCCAACGGAGAGCGACAGAGAAAGAGAGTAATAAACATATCAGCAGCGAGAGACAGATGCGGAGTCCCAAAGTACGACAGATAGCAAAAAGTCTGTTCGTAAAAGTAAGAAGAGAGCCAACGTACAGCAAGAAAACTTTTGCTCATAAAGGAAAAACAAAACAACTAAAATTTACACTGGTAGTAGTTACAACGTCTCGCGTACCACACACACCCAACATAGTCCCAAGTTTCGTGATGAGGCGCACTGAAGCGCTGCTTCAATTCCCGCACACATCTGTACACCTTTCGCCCATATTTCATGCTGCTTCGTCGGAGCGCTGTATGTGTGTGTGCGTGTTTTGTTTCGCTGGTTGAAATGTTGGGAAAATGGGGCGGGAGGGAAAAGCCAAAATTGCCCTCACACATTCCAAAAAATCGCTAATCCATTTTTCCGTTTGCGTTGAGTTTCCAGCACACGACGAAAAGGATCGGATGTAAATATGTTTGCGCGGAACGAACATCCGCTTTTGCAGGTTGGTTGCATTTCTGTGTTTCTCTTCTTTCTCGCTTCATCTGCGTTTCCATGCTGTGCCACACTCTCTTTCTTTCCAGTTTGCTGCTTGGATCGATGACATCCTTCCAGAATATGCATGCAGCAACCCTTTACATGTTGTAGTCTTTGTCGTAGTCGTATCTCGGTCGATGTGTAACGGTGCATCAGGGTTATTGATTAACCGTTCGTTGGCAGATTCCGACTCGGAGTAGACCATCATGCTCGATGCTATATGCTTTCACACACTTTTTAAATTGATCTGAGATGATATTCTTGGATTCAGCAATCATTCC